>FIZR01000635.1:0-56719 GCA_900060175.1 Ferrisia virgata | reverse complement strand
CGTATAAAAAAAAAAAAAAAAAAAAAAAAAAAGATGAAGAGACGAATGAGGGAAAACCTAATACCTTCGGTGTGAAAATATATCCATCATGTTGTCGGTAGCGAGAGCGACGAATGATGGCGCTTGAGGGAAATATTCTTCCACAAGTCCTCTTCTACATACATTTATCCACACACATTCTCATAACCCCTTCAATCTACATTGCTGGATAGATAGGTAGGTGCGTACATTGTTTAGGATGGTATCGTATACTATACCAGAGCTCATACCTATATATTATACCCATATATATATAGGTATTATGTACCTACGAGCAACGTTTATTACTTATTCAAAATACCAAACTGTTCCGGCTAACGCCTGCATTTGCGGTGAATAATGCCCTGTGTATACTGCACAAGTAGGGTATCTGAAGTAAAAGGCTACATCGAGGTTTTGAAAGTTTTAAAGACGCCACGACGCGACGCGATGCTGTACCTAGACTACATTAAAGATAGAAGAAAAAGATATAGTGGAGGATACGCCGAGACAGAGAGGGAGGGGGGGGAGAGAGAGAGAGCTAAGCTGGCTACAAGGACGAGTACGAAGATCGAGGGTGTTTTAAATCACACGCTCTGTTCGTTCATCTACACTTAGGCTGATTAATACTTGCATTCGAAATGAAGCCAAGTATCTGAAATCTTCTTTTTATTAATCCTTTTTCGAAAAGAAATTACACGTTTTGTGTACATTACATACTCGTTGCAGATAGGTCTGGGTATTGCTATTCATCTTCTTTCGCCCGAATGACTCTACTTCCCTTATTTTCATCGCGAGTTAATTTTCTTCCTCTTATTTTAAGTATCTACGTTTACCTTACACATAAAAAAGCTGTACGAGCGATGTAACTGTAAGGTAAAGCAGAGAACCCAACCTATGCATATACGTATACGAATAACGAATGAAAATAATAACGCGATCCAATTCGCCTCGATGTGCAATAAATTTCTTCTTTTCGACGAATACATTTGTTGCGTTTTTATATTCCGTTTCCCTCCGTGTTTTTTTTTTTTTTTTTTTTTTTTTTTTTTTTTTTCGCATTCGTTGTAAATTTTAACAGTTTCTCGCGAGTCGTTTATAATAGCTTAGGCACCTCTACCTATACAGTGTCGGAATTTAATTTCACGGCTAGTTCGAAAACTACGACGACGACGACGTTTAATGTAAATAGCTTCATTTGCGTAATCGATTTATTAGGTACTATAGTTTTCTTCTTTTTTCGCTCCGTCATCAGATTACTATGGGAACTACGTTGGTAAATTGGGTATCTGTATCTTCTTCGGCTAAAGTTGATTACCTATGGTATTTTTTTTTTTTTTTTGAAATACCTTATACCTGAATAAGTGTTATGTGAAACGCGAGTGTGTTTGAATTACTTGTTTGTTTTGCAGCGTATTCCAAATGTTGTGTAAAGTGTAATGTACGTGTAACGTGTAACTATATAATAAGGTATTGTAAATTATTTCCAGTTACGAGTTTCACTGGTTTCGTGTTTAGTGCTCGGATACGAGTGATGCAGGCCTATGTGTGAAAATTTCAAAAAATAACGTTCCATGGGTTGAATTGAAATTTTATTAGGTATGGATTTAATTTTACTCGAGTTGTATTCATTCAAAGATTCGTTTAAATTGCAAAAATAATTCAATATTGCGTATGCGGTCGAGACACATGAAAAATAACGTTGAATTTGAAACCGGAGTATTTGGAAACCATGAAATCGATATACATGTTGGTTTTTTATCAGCAGTGTGTGATCCCCCTCTCCATTGCCCCCTCTTTTTCTTTAATTTCACCTCCAATGAAACATGGGTTGAATGGTATGGTGCCAAACATTGATTCGACTGCAACGTAATATTTGTAAATTCTTGGTACGTATATTTCTAGTTTTTTAAGAAAATTGGGAGGGGGGTAACAATGGAAAAATTTAGTGGATAATACAGAAAATTGATAAAAAATCGTCATATATATCGATTGTTTGGTATTCGAGAACGTTAGTTACAATTTTGATGGTATTTTTATGATTGAGATCAGCTACATTGCTATGTAAGAGTCAATGAACTTGATTGCGAGTGATATCTGCACCCTAGTTGATTTTAATTTTTTTCCAGCATTTTGTAATGGGTTCATAAATCATGTTGTTGAAAAAGAAAAGAAACTGTTTCATTTAGAAGTACTTTTTGAATTTTTGGTAGAAATTATGAAAATTGGATAAAGATATGGAATACTTTTGGACTACGTAAAAAATAATATTAAATTAGAAACTGGCGTATTTGAAACCCTTGAAATCGATATACGTGTCGGTTTTTTATCACTGAATTATGAATGACCCTACAACTATCCCCCCCTCCGAAATCATTCGTTTATCAATTGAATAAGATGTGAATAATTCGTAGAAGCCGAATATTTGAGTAGCAGTTTGTAAGAATGCTGCATCATCTGAATAAGAGAAAACAAGAATACATTTTTGAGAGTTCTTCATACATATAGTAGGGGGGTTTCAAAAAAAGGGTAGAGGAGAAAGGCTCAGTGGTTTGAAAAATATGATAAAAAGTCTTCATGTATATCGATTGTTTCGTATTCCAGGTCGTTGATTGCGATTCTAATAGTATTTTGACGATTTGAAAAGTCTATTTTGTGAAAGTGGTCAATAGAATTTATGGTCAGGAATAATTTGTATTATATATCTCTCAGCAATAAAGAAATGTAATTTAACATACTTCCATCGATTTTTTGCTCTTTTATTTTTTAATCTTTTTTTTTTCGTACATTCGTCGTCCTACGAAATATCAATCCGTTTTGGGGTTCTAGAAAACCATTACGACCAGTTTGGCGATGTGATATGTTTATTAGCAGGTGAGATATTAGAAGTTTCCCATTTTTTTGACCTTGAAAATAGGCTATTCCTCCTTTTAACCCCCCCCCCCCCTCCTCACTCCGTCCTGAATTGAGTGAAGATTTGAAATTTGTTTTGTAGATTTAGTATAAGTCCTAAATATTCCTTTTGTGAGTTTCGACTTTTCAATCTTATTGCACCCCCCTCTCAGCCCCAAAAATGTAGTTCTTCAGTTGGTTTTTCTTATTTTTTGAGTTTCTTCCTCGCATAACTCACTGACCCAGATTCAGTACAGTTGTTGGATGTGCCTTTTGGGGGTTTAATCTATTCACTTTGATATCTATCTGCACCCCTACCGCTATTCCAAGAGAAAAATAATCCACAGCTCTCCTTTTTTCATCGCCGAATTGCCAGCAAAAACCTGTCTGTTTCACGTTTTTCAGTAATCTTGTTGCTGGCCAACCCCGCATTTTCAATGAATCCGAATTTCCTGTACAAAATTACAATATTTTCGGTTAACCTAAGCCGAACTAAAAAATCCTGAGAGTCTTATTCGGATTAATTCAAAATTTTAGTTTGACCGGTAAAAATCATCGAAAAAACAACATTGTGTGAATAGAGTTGACTATCTTGAAAATCGAAAGGAAAAAGTGCTCTTGAAAAAATCATATTAAAAATGAATATTCAAGTATAGAAACGGATTGCAGGTACTAAAGTGGGCAAATTTTGTTAGGCAAGTTTTTTTGTCCAACTTCGAAATTGAAGAGGCTGCTGTTGCCTACTATTGATTTAAAGTAATGATAGAAATGAATAGTAAATTTTTTATAGTACATTTTGTTCTACTCATTTTTTGTCCATTATTGAAATTTGAAGTGTTACAAGCATGTTTTATTTGAAAATTTTCTTGTAACTCCTTTAATTTTCATGTTAGGCGAAACCCGAATAGAATAAAAAGTTTTCAACTTTTCCTATATGCTATCTATTTTTACTATTATTTTTGTCCGTGAATTTTTTTCACGTCATGTGTAGCAAATAGCCCCTTCAATTTTAAAGTTTTGCTGATAATGAACATGACAAAATTGGTTGAATTTTCCACCTACTACTCATCCCTATGGTTGGTAATTCGTTTGGAATGAAATTTTTCATAAAACCGCATTTATGCCATCAATTTTAAAACTAGGCCACTTATTCAGCCGATCGATGCGTTTTATGTGTGGTAAAAATTCAAGGTTTGACAACATCTCGCCGAACACACTGTATAATGTACAAATGTAGTATAAAAATATACAATTAAAGCTGAAATGAAAACGAAAAAAAAATCAGCCACAAAAAAAGGGCACACTTTAGTCATTTACTCGCATAAAACGGAAAATGAAAAGAAAAGTAATTTCGATTCGGATATAGTACGAGTAAAAGCCGCAGCCGACCCGTCGCGAATCGCGAATCGTAATATTAATTAGTACAAATTTCCTGGAGGCGTATTTTCTCGTCTTTGCGAGCCAGTTATGCGGTATCTTATAATACGCTATATTGTGGCCCAAAGTCACGAAACACGAAAGATGGGTCGTTGGCGCGTACCAGCTTCGGTAATTACACCGGTGGCGATGGCGATGGCGAAGTCTGAATTTTCTCTGGGCACAGCGAGGCGAGGAGTGAAAAAAGCACCGCGCTGTGCCGCATAAGAGCAACTCGCAGGGCAGAGGGGGGGGGGACGAAGGAGAAAGTAAAGAACACGCAGTCCAAAAACTACCATTAATTTTTTCGCCGTATCGTGACCCCGACAAGCGACGGCGACGCGACGCTCGACCTGAACAAGAAGACTTTATTGTACGAGACAAGGCAGATGGAAAGACAGAAAGAGGGTGAAAAATTAGTGAAAATTAATTGATATATAATTGAGATTCTGAGGGTAAGATTTCGATTTCTTAACGGACAATTTAGTATGGGTAAAAGTTTTTCTCAGCAAAAGTTAAGACTACGTAGCGTAAGTATAATAAATTATAGGCCGCTTCGTTGCGGCTACAACGACCAATTCGAAGACGAAGAGGAGGACGATGACGACGACGAGAAGAAGAATAGAGAGAGAGAGAGAGACAGAGACAGAGACAGACAGACAGAGAAGCACAACTAGACGCACGGTACGATTACTACTCTCCTCGGTTATAAATTAACGAAATTATTAAAAGGTTAGTGAGGAGTAAAGAAAAGAATAAAAAAAAAAAAAAGTATAGAAGAGAAACTTATTCTAGGTTAAATTTTTCGCTTTCAAAACCAAAAACTTTTTTTCTGTTTTTTTTTTTCTCTTGCTAGGTCTACCTACTATATTTAAATAGGCTACGATGATTATACGTACGATTTAGGTTTAAAAATATCATCATCGTTGAATGGAGCAGTAGGTCTTTGATCTGGTCTTCTCATGCTCCAAAAATTGTGTCCTCGAAAGTTTCTTTTTATCGTTCCAATTTCATGTTTTACGAGTGTTGGTGGTTGTTGAGAAGTTGAAGAAAATTTTCTCTGTTTGGTTCGGGTATTTTTCTATTGTAGGCGCTTACGATTAAACGCCTCGTGTACCGCTCCGCCGCTCCACCATGCTTATTGCGTATAAAGTCGAGCTTCGTGGCTGAGCGGCTTGGTCATTTAAATATTTTAAACGACGCCCGACGAAAAACGACGTTATATTTGTATACGTATAAAATACATAGTGTGTGAAGCTCGCTCGCAAACAGTGATACGCTGGCGAGGATTACGTTCTAAACTGTTCAACAAAGACGGTAATTACAGATTAAGTTTGTTTACCCGAAAACTATTCATGGTAAATTTCAACGTTACAAGTAGTACGATATAGGTACTTGTACTTCGTGTTGGAAAATTATTCGTTTGTTTAGCGTGCGATGCGATGTTGTTTTTGAAATTGCTCAGCACGTTTGTAAAGCTAACCGCGACAATGCCCCGAACCTCTCCTCCTACCCACTCACCAGCCATCCACCTTGAACCCTCCTTTTGTATATTTTACTTTCTCGCGTCAATATTGACGAAAGCTTACCACTCCGGTGCGAAGCTAGCTCGAGTATGGTATTAATTGAATGAAATTGAAAAATTTGAAAAAAATACGAGGTAAATGGTTTAATTAATTGAATGTGTAAGTTGAAGCTTGATCACGTTAGGTCTTCGAGGGATACCTTATTTTCTTGGCACGAGGCTCGAATACCATGTTCGAGTAAATACATAATTTCCAGATGAATTGCTAATGAAAAAGCTCGATACGTTTAGAGACGTCTAAAATAATCCGAACGACGATGGACCGCTTCGTATTCATTGATCTGATCCTTGTATCCGTCTTTTTTTTTTTTTGTATTACTTTCCACTTGATATGTTTTTGGGAGATGAAATTTATTAAACTTCGTACTAATCAAATAATTCAACCCATCAATGGTCGATATGATTTACTCGTGATTAATTACGCATAAATGATTATGAAAATTTATTTACTTTTTCCTAGATTTACTGCGATGGCTGCTTTGGCTGATTGGTTAATTACGAGCATAGTGTACGAATGTTTCGTAATGTGTTGGAAATTTATTCGATGTCAAATTTTCAGCTACCGAAATTAATAAGGGCAGTTTTGGCGAAGGGTTGAAAATCCTGCAGTTTACAATCCAAACATCAAGAAGGGCTGTAGAAATCGAATTCAGCGATCTTTTTTGAGAATAGAAACAATGAGCTGCCAAAATATCGATACTATCCGTCCTATTTGAAAAAGTGCAGTTTAGAAATTTTAACCCTGCACAATGGGGGGGGGGGGCTGGACCCCTAAAAAGATGATTTAGGAGACATGGTCCGAACCAAATAAAAACTCCATGGATTTGGGTTGAGATACTTAACCCGATATCGAATATGTAATTTTTTTCCGTTGCACCCTACACAACTGCATTCTACTGCACTTTAAGTGCAATTTTTATGCATTTTGGACGATTTTTGACAGTAAAATAGCTCTCTTATTCAAAATATAGACGAGAACTAAAAAATACTTGTTAGTTTTGTTGAATGAAACCGTTCAAAGTCGATTCCCTCAAAAATGGCCGAAAAATTACTGCACAATGCGTAGCAGTGAAAATAAACAGGTTGGTCACCCCCCCCCCCTTAATTAAGCCGTTGAATACTTGTTTAAAAATAGCGATGTGATCTATCAAATTAGGTCAAAATTTCGCGTTGAATCCGAAAATTATCATCATTTTTTAAGTCGACCTCCCTCGATGAAATTCCGCCCTCTAAACTTGAATTTGAGGGAGAAACTGAAGTAAAGACACCATTTAGATGAAATATGTGCCGGGTGCAAAGGAAAAAAATTACATATTCAATAGGGGGGGGGAAGTATCTCAACCCGAATCCATCGAGTTTTTCTGGTTCAGACCATGTCCCCTGAATCACCTTTTTATACTCCCCTCCCCTAATTGGGCTACTGAAGTGGAAGTTCAAAATTCAAAAATTACCGAATTATGGAAACTGAAGTCTATTGCCAAGCTTCATAATTATCTTAGATCTTCATGGTTTCAAGAATCGAAAATAGCGTATCGAAAACCTCATGTACGAAATTCGATACCCATCTGTGTGCGTTTTGCAACCTTTTGAAATTTCAACTCCCCATTTTGATGCTCAATTTGGATCCAAAAGCTAAAAAATCTCATTAATCTGGAACAAAAGATTATAGACCTTTTAAGTGGACACAGATGTCCCAAGTTTCGTAAACTTTAGATTTTTTACCTCCCCTTCAAAAGCTTAATTTGGGTCCAACGCTTAAATTGTTGTCAAAATCGAATTATAACGTGAAAATAAGAAAAACTGACCAAAAAACTACATTTTCGGGGCCGTGACGGGGTGAAATTGGGCTAAAAAGTCGAAACTTTTGAAAAACGTATCTGGAGCCTTTATCAAGTGTATATACAAAATTTCAAACCTCTACCTCGACGGGGGGGGGGAGGAAGATATGAGTAGAACAGTCTTTTTTCAAGGACAGAAAGGAAAAAATACCGCACATCTCCCCTCCTAATTGACCTAGGATCGATGAGATCAAAAAGAAACAATTTTTAACATTTTAACCTCTCAGTACTCCATTTTGACCCAAGGTCATCCCCACTTAAAAATATCGAATCCACTGCTAATCTAAACCTAGTGCCAAAATTTGACTGATTTTGGTCGGTATCAAGCTGTGCAAATGATTTTTAGTTTCGAAAAAAATGCATATAAATAGAAACGAACGGAGTAAATATTTAACATGGCCAAAAATGGTCTCAATGGTCTTCTACTACCACAAAACCGATTCTGTTAATACTCTTAGGACGATAGCCCGTAATAGCCTCTTACCAAACAACTAGGTCATTGGGATCTATCAACCTACGTTAGATAAATGTGTCGGGTTGGGGATGGGGGGGGGGGGGGGGGGGGGGGGTTAGTCCACGAAATTCGTTTTATGGTCCTAAAATACGATTGAGACCATTTTTGGTCGTGTCATATATTTATATTTTTTTCTCCCGAAGGCTAAAATAATTTATTCCGCTCGATATTGACCAAAATCGCTCAAATTCGGCAATGGGCAGAATTTGGCTGCCGATTACATATGTATGAGTGGGGATGACCTTGAGTCAAAATTCAGTCGTGTCCAAATTTGGGAGTGGGATGGAGGTGCCGAAGGGCCAAAAACGCAAAAATTAGTTGTTTTTTAAACAATCGACAGAGAATTAAAAGTTGCTTAACATATTCTTAGATCAACTTCCTGCCTCAATAAGGAGGGAAGGTAGGGGATTTTCCTCTTTTTGGCTTTGAAAAAAATCTTTCCCCGCATATCTCCCTTTCAAGTTGTGCTACGAAGTTGAAATTTGGTAGGCAGACTGGGTAGATGTTTCAGATCTATATATTGGGGGTTTTCACTTTTCTGCCACGTTATACCTCCTCATAGCCCTAGAAAACTCACTCTGGGAAAGTGCTTCTTTGAGAGGTTTTGATGTTTTTTGAGTTTTGCTCTCGCGTGTCTTTCCACCAAACTAAGCTAGAAGGTTGAAAATCGGCGTGTATATGTGGTAGAGATCTTAAATGTGCTGAGGAAGGGAAGGGTTCTCATTTTCACTCGACTGTACTTGTTTTTTAATATACCTAAAAAAAGCAATGTATTGCGATTACTCACTTGGAGAAAAAAGGAACGAAAATTGAGAAAACGTCAAAGCAATTTTTGAAATTTGCGCGAATAATTATTACCTTGGTGAATGAAAAATCTAAAAATTTTCATTTCACGTTCCTTCTGTGTTAACCATTTCTTTCTAAAATTTTTCATCTTGGTATTAATATTATCTTAAAACGCGCTACAGAATGGAAACAGGAGTATTCGTTAATTTTACATTTTTCAGCATCGATTGTAGTTGGTAGTTGGTAGTTGGTACGTGCTCGTGAAAAAAAGGTCCTTGTATATTTAAAAGAAATGCCAAGTATTCGTGGCCCCCTCACTGTACGCTGACGCGACGACTTCTTGAAACAAATGATCACAAGATGCTCATCTTGTTCCCTGCTCATTCCCTCTCTCCTTCTTTATTATTGTACGCGATATTTTTTCATAATTCTTCATCATTTTTATTGTCATTCTTTTCTATTTTTTCCCCCTTTTTTTTTTCGTTTACCTCGCTCACGATAAAATATCAATTTTTTTATACCCGACCAAAATTAATATTTCGGAAACATGTCGATGAAGAAAAAAAAGTATAGAGTATCTGAAATCGATAAAACAAAAAAAAATTACAGAAACCCTCGACGAAAATATATAGTAGGCCTATCTAAAATAAAATGGGAAAAAGAAAAAGGTTACATTTTCGTCTACCTACCTACCTACCTCCCTACCTACCTCCCTACCTACCTGTATATCGTATAATGAAGTATATTGGAAAAATTTTCATTTAGCTAGTCTCGGTTCGGTAGACCGAATCAGTTGACTATTTTATACGCCCATTGGTCAAATAGCGGCGTAATATGTACTATAAGTAAACTGCTGCGGCGTAGGTGCTAAAATATGCTACGAAAAATATGTATAGGGGATGAGGAGCGCAGGGCAGGGTGATGCTAACGAGCGCGGGGGCGAAAAGCGCGAAAAACCTAATAAACACGACGACGGTCCGATACGGTGTATTATATAGTATTTTTAGCAACTGCTAATTTGAATATATTTTCCCTGTGTTGGCGTTTTTTTTTTTATTTTATTTCCTCTTTTTTTCCCTTTTGCCTGATTCGTCTGCGAAGAGAGAATATTGCGAAATAGAAATCGGTCGTTGATATTTTGTATTAGTCTACGTCCTTCAGGGCACTTACCTTATAGCCGAAGTATCGAGTCCGATGGTATAAACGTGAATTGAAATTTACCTATGGGTTGGAAAATGAAGACAACTCACGCACATTATCAATCATACGAGGAAATCACAGTCTCGTCGCATCGCGTTGCATTGCAGTGGTCGAAATTTTGTGATAACCATGAACTAAAAAAAAATTTTTAACGTGATCGGTAGTAATGGAATTTTAAGTGAGATTTGTGAGAGCCGAGGAGGAGACGTGATCAGTGATTGTTGAATGATCATCGTTGAAGTTGACGATCTGACTGACCCTCTTTTACGATGTTCCTTTAAGAGGTAAAATTTTGAAAAATATTCCCCTTTTGTAATGTTTGTTGATTCGTAAAAAAAAATTAATAAATGCCAGAGCACTAATTTTGAATTTTTCTTTTCAATTTGTTTTAGGTGAGTACAAATATGAAGATAATTGCCAAAAAAATACCTACCCATGAGTAAGTTGTGAAATAATTGTACATTGTATAGGTTGCTACTTTTCGTTCCTGTATACGTTGTTTGGGCATGATATAGACGACGTGGTAAATTTGGAAAGCAAGCGATTGATTGAAAGCAGGAGCAGAGAGGAACCAAAATTGTAAAAATTGTTCGTCCTCTTAAACAATACAATGGAGCGAAAAATTAAATTTTATATTATTTATCCGAAAATCTTCCTCAGGGTGCTATTAGGAAAATATATACAGTATGAAGACCTTCTGCAGTTTTTGATCTTGGAAAAGGTTTAGTTTTTGAAGAAAATTTTATCCTCAAAATTTTACGTCGGTATAATTGGGACGTTGTAAAATTTTGAAAACAGTCATTTTGAATAGTGAACCTTGTTGTGAGCAACTTTTACAACATTTTTGGTTATGTACAAAATTTGCCCATCTTGATTATTTGAAGGGGTTTGTAAAATTCAAACGATTGCTGCCCCTTCAAAAACAAAGATAGGCAAAATGTGTATATGACAAAATTTGTAGGAAAATTTTTTGTCTACAAGGTGCAGCACTTGGGATGATGATTAGATTGAAATTTCAAAATTGCTTATTTGCTCAATTTCTAGTGAGGAAAAGTGGGGCTTCGAGCGAGTTCGTCGAATTCGCCTTTAGTTGTACTGTAGATCTGTACTGGTACCCAATTCCCCATCTTGATTCCCATGACTCTTGTAGCAGATTTTAACGATACATGATTCTGTAATTTGCAAAAAATTAAAAAAAAAAAAACTGATTTTCGTGCGATATTAGAATCAGAATAATTGAAAATCAGTATTGAAGGTAGGAAGGGTTCAATGAGGTTAGAAAATTACCCTACTAAATACACATACCTAATTTCAACTTCCCAGCTCAATTTGGAGGGGAGTTTATGCGATAAACAAACTCAAAAAATAAGCAAAAACGACCAAAAAACCACTATTTTGAGACGGTGAAGGGTGAAGGGGTGCCCTTTTCCAGGGTCAATCTTCATATCTCCCTTCCTAATTGACTTAGGCTGTTGATTTTTGGATATGTTATACAACTTCGGGTTCTTTATTGATTGACTCAGAAAGAAACAATTTTTGCTTTTTTGGCCCTGCAGCACTTCCCCGCCCCCCGAATTTGGCCGTATCTAAATTTTGACCCAAGGTCATTCGCACTGATATACGTTCAATTTGCCACTAAACTGAACCGAGTGAGTGAATTGGGACGAATTTGGTCAGTATCGAGTGGAGTAAATGATTTTAGTCTTCGGGGGAAAAAATTATGAAAAAAATATCTGACATGGCCAAAAACGGTCGCAATGGTCTTCTTGGTCCCCAAAACCAACTTTGTTGATTCCCCCCTTACCCCCTCCGTATATAGTAGCCAGGGCTTCATTGACAATATGTCGTAGGAAATACGAGTAAGCCTAATGAAAACTACACGTGAGGAAAAATTGATTAACGTGCATCCCAAAATTCGTAATAACTATTTAAAACGTACAATTTTGAAAATATGCAATGTGTCTTGTTCTTGGTTGTGTTTTTTGGTTGTACTGTATGATCAATTTTTCCGGAAAAATCGATTTTAAATGTAGAACTAGAAGTGTTGAGTAGAAAATCTCCTAGTGTGGTGTGATCTATTCAAAATGGATTCGAACTCGATGAATTTTTTCCTATTTGGCCTATTTGTTTGGCTGAAAAGTGTGATAAAAATATCGCCATTTCACGACACAAGTTACGAGTTGAAATATATTTCGAATTGAGAATCGTTGACTTCTCGCCAATAAATCATCTCGTATTGTATCGCAAGCTTAATGTATAATTGTATCACGAGCAGCAGGCAGTAGGCAGCGGCGTGGCACCTATACAGATGAATTTGTAGCACAGTTTCATTCGCCAAAACATGGCATCGACAGAAGGTCTATTTTCCGGAACAAGTTGAACGCGGAAATGTACCGCGAAGTTGGCGAAATTTTTGCAAAACTATACTATACGTGTATAAAAGCAAAGAAAGGCTGCTAGGCGGCCACGCGAAAATCCAAGACACTACAACAACAGCACCACCATCGCCAGTAGTAACAACAACAACAACAGCAACGAGTCTACGTTCGGATAATGATAAATTCGTAGAGTTTTAAAACGAATTTAATTTATTCGAAAAACTCCCGACTAAACGAAAATTTATTATGTAGGTTTCTTCATCCAGATACCATCTCGCTGCAAGGCACTCCCCGCATCACCTCGGATCCGTTCACCAAATAACCATTAACGCTTCGACTTTTGTAATTTCAAAATACGGTACATATTATGGCAGTAGTCGTATAGTCGTTGTCGGTAGAAAACGCGTTGATTTTGTTTGGGCGAGAGTAGAAAATTCGAGCCTATGTCTCTTGTTTTCCTTTTGTTTTTTATCCCCTATTTGCGCTGCGCTAGTGCCGCTCTCGAAGAAGGAATAAATTTATAAATCTTTCGAGAGTTTTCCCCGTATATTTTTTCGCTTTCTGCGTCGTCGTCCCCCCCTCCTTTTTTTTGAGCCTACTCGGTCTCTCGTTCTCGTTTCGAATATTACACCGTTTTGCAAAACGGGATTGTTTGCGGATTCAAGCTTTAGAACCGAAGAAGGCGGTAGGAGTGCGGTAGCCAGAAATGATGAAAAATATCGCGGCCGAATAGATGAAAAATAATACCGGGATCGGGTCGAGAGTATGGCACGAGACGAGTTGATAACGCTGTACTTACGTATAATCGAGATACGAACTACGTAGTGTACGTGATGAGTTTTTTATACGTTGTTATCTGTGTGGAAGTGGCGGTGTGATCTTGGATTTTTCCCTTCAAGGTATGCAGGCTAATATGCGTTTATGATTTTGAGGTAGTTTTCCAGCTCTTGGGTACTATTTTGAAGAAATGTAAAACTTTGGTGTGCGTTAGTCGCTGCGTGTATCTGTGTGAAATACGCTCTGATTTGTCTGCTTAAATTTTTTGTCTGTATGTGGTATTCAACGAGTGATATATTGCGTTGTGTGACACATTTTGAATGTGTATTTCGATCTTGGTACGTTTTCATTCGAAGAAATAACGAAAAAACTGAATTCAGCTTCTTTGAAGATCTTCAAAACTGTGATGATTTTTATTGGTATCAATTCGTATCGTCTCATAAAATTCTACTTTCAATGCTTCATATCTTGAAAATAATGTTAATTTCGAATTCAGCGCCCTCGAAAACCTTGAAATTGATATACATAACGGTTTTTTATCGTCGCTGGTTTGTACCCCCTCCCCCTCCTCTTTAAATGCTTTCTATCCAAAAACTAACTTCATATTTGAATGTAGCGCCCGTGAAAATCTTGAAATTGATATATATGACAATTTTTTGTTGTTGCCAGTTTTTGTACCCTCCTCCCTCGACTTTAAACACTTTCTTCTCAAAAACCAACTTCAGATTCTTCGCATTCAGTGCTGTTGAAAACCTTAACATTGATATACATGACGATTTTTTATCGTTGTGGTTTGTATCCTTTCCATCCTCTTCTTTGAACGCTTTTTACCCAATAACTAATTTCAGCTTAGAATTCAGCGCCCTTGAAAACCTTGAAATTGATATATATGACAGTTTTTTATCATTTCCAGTTTGTATACCCTCTCCCCACTACTTTAAATGCTTTCCATCCAAAAACTAACTTCAGATTCGAATTCAGCACCCTTGAAAACCTTGAAGTTGATATACATGTCAGTTTTTTATCATTGTCAGTTTGTACGCCCTCCCCCTCAACTGTGAATGCTTTCTACTCAAAAACTAAGTTCAGATTCGAATTCAGCGCTATTGATAATTCTGAAATTGATATACATTACAATTTTTTATTATTGCCAGTTTGCACCTGCTCTACCCTTTACTGTAGATGCTATCTATCCAAAAACCAACTTCAAATTTGAATTTAGCACCCTCAAATACTTTGATATTGATATTTATGATGACGTTTCATTGTTACCATTTTGTACCACTTCACCCTATCCTACCTTACATGCTTTTTATCCCAAAACTAACGCTAAATTCGAATTCAGCGCAATGGAAAACCTTGAAAGTGAGATACCTAATGTTTTTTTAATCATCACTACTTTTTACCCCCCCCCACCCTTACTCCACTTCAGTTGCATTTTATTTGAAAAATAATGTTGGATTCGAATTCTGCATACCCAAAAACCTTGAAATCGATGTACATAATGATTTCTTATCAACTTCAAATCTCACCCCCCCCCCTCCAACCTTACTCCCACTCCAATGCTGAAATACCCAACTATTGCAGCATAACTCTTCATTTAGCTTATGCAACTTGTAAAATTTCTCCAAAATGAAAAAACATCATTTTTACGTAAATTGTGAGCTAAATAATAAGTATCAATAGTTGGGAAATAGGAAGGGGGGGGATTAAATTGATTAAATTTGAAAAATTGATAAAAACCCGTCATGTATCTCGATTATATAGTTTCGAAGTACGCTGATTACGAATCTGACATTCATTTTGTGATCGGATGAGACTGTGATTTGAAAGTATGGTATTTTACCTTTCAGAAAGCAGAATTCAACAAAAATTCAAATTCGGCTTCTCGTATAATGCATTATTCAATGGAAATTTTTTTCGATTTTTTATTTATTTATTAATTTATTTTTGAAAGAGGCTTTGATAAAATGTCATACGTAATTACGTCTTCATGTCTTATTATTTGTCTTCATTTTAGCGCAACTTTTATGGTGCTTTTCAAAAATAAATACTCCGTACAGCGTGTAAAGTCGAGTCGAATGCTCATTTTAACGTTAAAATAGGTCTAATTATCTTATCGAAGTGTCATGCTCGTATGGAAGAAAAAATAAAATGACGTCCTGGTGTATTTAATTACTTAGTACTTAATTTGACAAGTGGTAAAAGTTTCCTCGACTAGGCTGTCGAATGTCACCAAAACTATACGATACGGCGACTTCATGCGCCTACTTGACTTACTAAATGTGGTATATTAAACCGTGTGCCCAATGCCCATGTCAAATGGGTTCTTTTTTCTCGGTACGTTGCGTCGCGTCTCGCAAGTTGGCGTAAATCATGAATATTTACATCGTTCGTACGTAACGTATACTATTTTCGGATAACTCGCAGAACCTAGTCGAGCTAGAAAAAGAAACTCGTGTACCTAACGAAGAAAGGAGTTCGACCAGACCATGGGGTGAAATTATAGAAGAGGAACTCCTTCTCGATGGTCTGAAAAGGTATAATTTTTCGTCTGTATATTATAATTGCGGTTTTAGGAGGAAAAAAATATAATATTTACGTACCTATATACCTTTGTACCTACGATACTTAAACCTACGTAGGTACCTAGGTTTTTTTTTTTACATTTTATTATTTTCACGATGGATGTTAAGTACAAATAAACACGCACATTTTGTCACTGCGGAAGAACGACGACGACCACGACGATTAGCACGGATACTTGTACGATAAAACGGTGGCAATCGCAGCAGATGTAAGAAGGGGGAGGAAAATAAGGCAAAATTAACACGCGCATGGTAATTATTTCAATTCAGTAAAAATATTCGATTTTACAACGTTATAATAGATTTTGTAACATCTTGCTATTGGAAAGAAAAAAAAAAAAATGGTGTAAAAACTATAACATTGAAGTGAAGAGGTTTCATAAGTTCGCTCGTCATCTTGATGTACACTACGTAAGTATACTAAGATGTCACTATAATAGTAAAGAGGAGGGAAAAAGCTCCGAGCATTATTTCGTTAAGTTGCCAACCTACGCTACGTTGGATAAGTTTTTACCAAGTTGAAGAAGGAAAAAAAAAAGCACGCAGAAGAGGAAAAGGAAAGTTTAGTCGTAATTTCGCGAAGTTGGAGAGGCGCCAGTTTTTATATAGTCATCCTCATCGAGGCTTTTTTGACGTGTGACAAATTCGAAACGACTTGAAGACGATTTTGAATGAAGCCTTGTTGACGACGACAACGACGTTCGCTCGTTCGTGAAATAACGAAATTATTTCGCGATAAATTCGCAGGTATAAATGCGATATTCGCGTGGCGTGTTTGTGAGTGTTTTTTTCTTCTTTTTTTTTTTTTTTTCATTTCTGTTTTCTCCTTATCTCTTTTTCCTTTTCTTGGTTAGAACGTTGTTTCGTAGTGAGAAGATGTCGAAAAATATAATATTGTTTTCGTTTTTGAAATAAGTGTACTCGTATGTGGGTGCGTAATATGAGGTTTTTCAGAAGCTTTTCTCAAAAAAATTCCAATGAAGGGAAGGATACCAATACTTACTCGCATGTTTGCGTGAAAATAGCTTTTCGAGAACGTATACGTATTACTTGTGTTCATGGTGTAGGGATACATAGGTATATGGATGTACTTACTATATTCACTTTCCTACCTATCTGTGTATAGTTTGAGATGAAGGAAGAAGAGGGTGCGAGAAATATGAAATCTTTTTTCTAAACATGTTGTGTATTTGTTTATCTGGTGTCTGTTGGGGATTTTTTTTTACTATTTTTGCATAAGTTGCATGACGTGCAAGCCCTTTCATTCACAAAGAAGTCAACTGGGTGCAAGGGGACGGTGAAAGAATATTACGTTCGTTTTTTTGTGTGTGTGTGTGTGTGTGTAATGTAAATAGGCTGTGGTTACCTAGTCACACCGCAATACGCAAATTGCATAGATCAGGGTAGCCCAATTTGGATATTTTTTTTGAAAATTGTAGTTTGTAGTGAAAAAAAATTGTAGAACAACGTCTGAGTAATGTGGTAAAAATTTCAAATTTCTAAGCATCACCTTATCTCTTTCTCCCCCCGCCCCCGCTTTCGGCACGTGACTTCAAACTTTCGCAAATTTATACAAAAATATAAAAAACATTTTTTTTTTTTTTGAAAGGATACAGACGAAATGTCCTGCTCATTGAGTTTCAATATTTCCACAAAATATTATTAAATACCGGTAAATAAAATTTAGGGTCAAAAAAATTTCCCCTCCTCACCTCAATCCTTCGTTTAAAATATCGAAAAAGCGCATTCTTATGGCGAAAAAATTCACCTTCGTGCGGAGGGTCGAGTTGAACTTCACTTGGATACCCGGTATACAAATTACTGTTTTCTGCTTTTTTCATACGAAATTGCAAAATTTTTTCATGTTGGGACTGAGCCAGAAAATTGAAGTAGGAGTGATTTTCGACTAATTCGGACACGCTGAACACGAATGCGGTGTTTATTTTGTATTCACATCTCTGGTTTGCATTTTCACCATTTATTCTCTGTACCTCCATGCTCACAACTCTATCATTAAATATCGTTGGCAAAATTTTAATAGCATAATCTAATATAAAATTTTACGCTGAACAACTTCACTTCTGTACATTTTTAGCGTATTGGTCACTATTTCGCAGAAAAACGAATTTTTTGAGTATTTGTCAAGTTATTTAGGACGGCTCACTTCGCCAAAAAAATGTAAAAAATTTCTGAAAATTGTACTGGTCAAAATACATGCTTTAGCGAAGCAAAAAAATTACTTATTCCCATGGATCCGTAACTGCATCAATTCCATGTTTTCAAATTTGGAGGAAAGGGTGCCCCTGGGCTACAAAACGAGACCCATATCCGATGAAAAATCACTTTTTCATTTATTCCTTTGTCGCTTCGCCACGATTCAAAATATTCAAGAAATTTGATAAATGAAAATATAAATCTACTATATCCGGATTGCACATCTAGTAATTTAGTAATATTCAGCTTAAATTAAAATGGTTCATATTGCTTCGAAAATTTTAATGTTTCACTCGTAGATATAGACAATTTGGTTGAATGATCGTAAAAATGTATATTAGACTATGAATAAATTTTAATATTCACGTGGGTTTCATTGTACACCCAATTCAAATGTACCATCACACAGTGCAACGTGTTGCTATTCTTAAAATATACTCTTTCTCTCATTTATATCGCTAATAAGTTGTTCATCATACAGCTTATATAGGTGTTCTGGTAGGTATGCATACAGCATATATTTTCATAGCGAGATGTACCTACCTACCTACCTACCTAAATGTACGTCTCGTCGAGGTATTTTGAAAAATTGTCCTACACGTTTTTTCGCCCCCTTTTCCCTTCCACGTTTGAAAATTCACTCGATGGTCGTGCCTTGCTTCGATAAATGCTTTTATTAATATATGTATAGAGTAAAAAGTACACGTAACGTGCGGTTTTTCCAGCCTAGGTAATACCTAAAAATACATGCTGTAGGCAATTCGTCGGTAAATGTTGACAGAATATAAATGCGAAATGTAACGATGATAAAAGCCCCATTATGCACTTATGTTGTAGCCCATTGCCGTCGTGATGCCGTCGCCATGGGTTACATGTACGTAGCTACTTTTAGCTTGATTTTTAAAACATCGTCGCGTCTGTCGGTGGTGTCTGAATTTTGTCACATTGTCAGGGTACGTTTTACAATGAATTTTTATCGTTGTAATACGAGGTATGACTGCAATAGTGCGCGTGATAGAGAGAAAAATGTAGATTTATGATGTGAAATTCGATCGTATGTGATTAATTCGTCGAGTTACCAGAAAAGTATTTATTTTAGTACGAAATTTGTATCGGATTCGGATTCAGCACGCGTGGAAACCATGAAATCGATATGCATGATGATTTTTTATCAGCGTTTATTGTACAGCCCTCGAGGGGAAGGGGGTGCGTTTTTTAAACTTTTGCGTGTAAATGAAATAGAATTGGATCGCGTTGGAATCTAGTATTGAAAAGATTTGTTGATTAAATTATAATTCACATTTTTGTCGTAAATAGTGATATTCAAAAAAAAGTTATTAGTGAAGGGGTGGAGAGGGTTAGGTGAAGGAGGAATGTTTGAAAATATGATAAAAAATCGTCATGCATGTCGATTTCAACGTTCTCATACACAAAGAATTCGAATCTGGTGTTATTGTGGGTGTTTTGTGAGTTTGTGACGAACTGTGCTATAATAAACGCACAATTATCACGTTAAAATGAAATAAAGTCATTTTTAATGCGGGAGACGTTAATTTTGAAGTTTATAATCGTGGTTCAGTTCGAAATTAACTCTCATGTTCGATTTATTACGAACGTATTCCACCCCGTAATTGCATTATTAATGAAGGTATATTCGAATTCATGATGTTCGGCAGTGATGGAAACTAAATTGAGTAAATGACGCATATTTCTGTCTTCTTTATTCTTCCTAATGCGTGAAGTATATTTGATGAACTTGTGAGTATTTCATTGTGTTTCTACTTGGAAAGTTTTGAATGATAGGAAAGTATAATTTTCGATTCTAGAGGCGGAAATGAAGTAAGCATATAAAAATATAAATTTACAACGCAATAAAAATGTAGTAAAAGGAAATATACTACTTCGGACATGTGCACACGTTTCCTTCAAAACACTGAAATGCTTTCCGCTGGTTGAAATATTGAAGCAAAATTCAAATAGAACGTGTTTGAAACTCATGAAATCGATATGCATGACGACCTCTTATCATTGTTACATTTCACTCCCTCATTTTCTCCTCCCCTCATGGTAAGGGGTTTCGTAACTTCCGAAAATAGCGCGTCTCATTGAAACATTGCATTGAGATTCGGATGTGATGTGTTTGAAAAAAAAAAGGAAATCGATGTAGATGATGATTTTTTTTATCATTATTACATTTCACCCGCTTACTACTCCCCTATCCCCTTTGAGGATGGAGTTTCTTTTTGATAAAATTCAAAATCGGCGCACCTCATCGAAATATGGAGATGGGATTCATTTAGAACCTGTTTGAAACCCATGAAATTGATATGCATAATGATTTTTTATCATAGCTACATTTTATCCGCTCATTTCACTCCCCAACCCCATTAGGATGGGTTTTATTTTGAGTGAAACTCACAACCAGCGCATTTTATTGAAAAATTGAGGTGAGATTCGAAAGAAACCTAGCTGAAACTCATGAAATCTATATACATGATGACTTTTAATCATTATCTCATTTTACACCCGCTACCCTCTGCCCCCTCGCCAATGAGGATGATTCTTCTTTGAAATACGGAATCACCGTCTGTACCATGGAACACGAGTTGATTAAAAAAAACTCAGCCCATAACTTTCAAGCTGCTATAAATTTCTAACGGTATAAAAAATTCGTTGATGGTGGAGGGGGTAATAATGGCGGCAAAATGATGGTAAATGGTAAAATGTGATAAGAAATCACCATGCATATCGTTTTCATGGTTTCCTCGTACGCGAAATTCTAATTTGACATTATTTTTTCACTATCACGCTTTTGATACGAGATACGTTTGCCAAAAGGGGAAAAAAGGTCGCAGTAATGTCGATTAAATATTCATAACATCCGTTTTTATACAATATCATTCGTATATCTGTAAAACTTCGAGTCTAAAATAATTTCTAAAGCTTCCTGTTTCGATTGAATCTGTTCAATGGTCGAATTAATCGCGTCATTGGTCAAAAAAATAAATAAAAAAAAAAATAAAAATAAAAAAACGGAAGAAAAGAGCAAAGAAACACTTTGCTGCCAAATCAACGAAATGATTTTAAAAATCTACGTAAAAGAAGAAAACTTTTTTCAATTGATACGTTGGGAATAGAAGAACGCTACGAAAGCTGAATAAAAAACCATCTGTCGGAAATCGTTATAAGAGGAATTGGAATCGAAAAAAATCTTAATTAAAAGCTGTCATTTAGTGTAATGACGTTCGTTTTCAGCGTATTAAATGCTTGGTTGGAAGCGTTAAAATGTACGACAACGACGATGACGATGACGACGACGACGACGACGACGACGACGACAACTACGACGAAATCGCACCCGGAACTGGAAAGTTGCTATTTTGATGACACGCGACGACGAGTGAACAATTTGTTGGACGGTGGCGTCAGGCGTCTGGGGAAAAGAATAATAAGTCGGTGGACGGAAATTTTCGATAAGGTCACCAGTGCGGCTGAGATATAGACGTTAAGTCGATCTTGATAATCTATACTGAAATTAATCACGAACATTTCTAATTGCTTCGATGGATAAATATGTCTCTTCGATACACTGGCGAGCTAATCTTATCAGATAGATTTACGTACATCTACGTACACATCTCGATTGAAAATTTTATCATCGACAGCTTTTTTTGGTAGGGAAAAAAATGAATATAAAAAAAGGTCACCCATCAGACCGGATCTGTTCAGAAACGTGATAAGAATATCAAATTGTTCTGAATATAGAAATGAAGTAGGCACACAGTACGACGATACGATCAACGGCGTCGAACTCGAAATGCAAAAAGATGAATTTTTTTATACGTTCGAACTTCGTAGCCTTTTTACCGGTATGAATATTTTTTCGTCTAGATGGAAAATTTACGCCTCCCTCGCCGCATGGTGAAGAGAGACCGTAACGTCACTACAACAGTGGGAGAGAAACGGGTGGTGGTAATTTCACCATTATCCTCGATACACACACACACACACGCAGCTAGCATAGCAGCGTCAATTTGTCTGTTGTGTATTTACGCGTCCGAGCGTAAAAATATATGTAGAATGTTTTTGCGGTCGTTTCGGAAAAGGCCGAAAAAATATGGAAAATCAATACAAATGGTCGTTCGCCGGTAAATGACAACGTAATGTTTGATTTGGTCGAATATTTTTTTACTACTTTTTTTTTTTTGTTTTTCGTCAGTCGTCGTGTCGTTTGCGCGCTGTTCATTCGTTGGTCGATGGTGGGGGGAAAAAAGGAGAAAAATTGTACGTAGATAAAAACTATTGGCGCGCAAAAACGATTGTTTGACGTGATTTTATCTACCTACCTACCTACCTACCTACCTACCTGCCTACCTACATATCTATCTATACGCGAAGTAAAAAGGTACGAAACTGTGCATGCAGTACATTTATTATTTATTGTTAACGGAGTTGGTTTTATTTTAGTTAGGTATCGAGTTAGCTACCTATTTGTAAAATGTCTTTTCGTAGAAGGGGTTACAGGAGGGAGAATGGTTCGAGCATCAGTGAAAAACTTCATACTGCCGCAGGTGACTCGATAAAAATAAAAAATAGGTGAAAATAATACAAACGTGTAATTAGGGAATTGCATACGTATTATTTGTTGTTATACCGTAAGTAGGTAAGGTAAAGTAGTACCTAGTGTGTAATGTACCCTCCTACCTATGCTATATGAATCGAGCGAGATATGGAGATATTCGTACGAAAAGATAAATATTCCATTTGACGCGTGTAATTATAAAATATACACGTGAAATATACTTACTTATTCCGAACAAAACGTGAGTTTTATCTTCTTCCTGTCAATTCAGGCAATTAATTTAAACGAGGGGAAGTTCTAACGTATTAATCGTATAATCGTATTAGTAAATGCGTTTTTTTTTTTTTTTTTTGTTTTTTATCATCGAAGATTCAGTTATAATGTGTTTTATTTTTCCATGTTAATGTATCTAGAATATACTACTCGTACTTTGTACTTTTCGGAGTTTGAAATTATATGCTAACTTCCTGGTACTGGGTGTTCCGAAAAACCTGGAGATTATTTTATTTCGAATTTAGGTGTAATATTCATGATTTATTTGAACTGAGATTTTGAGGTGGTGAAAATTACGCATTATGCTCGTATTTATTCTTATTCGAGCTTGCCACTGAATTAATTTTATCGACATTTTTGGGCAAATTTTTTTAGTGTGATTTTCTCAGTTATATTGTCAAAGAAAATCAGTCTACTACAGACAATCGAGCTACGTTGGATGAGTCGGGGGGGGGGGGGGTAACAAAAAAATCTTTTCGGGGGGGGGTGGGGGGGGGGGGGGGGGGGGGGGGTATCAATAAAATCTATTCGGAGGCCCAAAAAAAACCGTCAAAACCATTTTTACACATTCCAGACATTCATTTCTCTTATTTCACCTGCCGCTTTGGAAGACTAAAATGAAGTACTAGGCTTCTTATTTGGTCAGTAAGCTTAGATTGGCAACGGATCAGATATATGTACAAAATGGCGGGGGGGGGGTACGTTTAACATAGTCAAAAAATAAGCTTCCAGCGGGTTTTCTCCTTGTTGACCTCGAAACAAGTCAATTATCCGACTAAGACCAATTTTCCCAAATTTAACTAGGAAGTTGAAATTTGTCATGTTTCAATCCTTTGGCCTAATTGTCCCTTACAGTCACCCCCTCCCCCTTTTTTGATTAGGTTAGACTCATTTTTTGGGATTTTTGAAGTTTGTTTCTCGTCCAACTTAACCCAAATTTAGCAAGGGGGATGATAATTGACGTACAGATTTGATTGGGGTCGTGGATGTAATTTTTGTGCTCATTTCCAGCCACAAAAAAAAATGACTTCTATGCACGTTTTTGCCATTTTAAGTCTAATTTTCTATGTCATATTGTCAATGAAAACCAGGCTACCCGGGTCTATGAATCTGTGGTGAATGACGGGGGGGGGGGTGTATTTATCAACGAAATGGGTCCTGGTCCTAGCTGACCATTAAGACCATTTTTGGTAATACCAGATTTTTATTTTATTTTTTTCCTCGAAGACTAAAATCATTCGTTCTGCTCTTTACAGACTGAAATGGCTCCAACTAAGTCGATAGGCTCAGTTTGGCAGCAGATTATATATGTATGAGTGGGAATGACTTTGGGTCGAAATTCAGTTATGCCCAAATTTAGGAGAGGTGATGATGAGAGGTAAAAATCACAAAAATTGTTTCCTTTCAAGTCAATTGGTAAAGAATCTTAAATTGTATAACATGTCCGAAAATCAGCCCCTCCACTTACAGCCCCAAAAATGCAGAGTTGATATGTTGATTTAGTTCAGGTCCCAGATGTGCTGCGGAGAGGGGGGTCAGACATTTCAGTCTCATTTTACAAACATTACTCTCCCCTTCCAGAAATGTAAATTTTTGATCGTTTTTTTAAGCTTGTTCATGACATTTATCCCATACCTCTCCTCCAAATTGAGCAAGGAAGTTGAAATTTGGTGTGTAGATTTAGTGTACGCGTTAAATGTGCATTGTGGGGGTCTCAGCCGTTCACTTCAATATCTGCCTGTACCCCTACCTCTCTTCAAGAAAAACCATCCCAGAACGCGCATTTTAAAAATCTTCTTTGTAGTATGAAAATTGACCTATTTTTTGAGTTTGTTCCCGTATATCCTCCTCTCAAATTGAGTTGAGAGGTTGAATGAGTCCCTGCAGTCCAGATAAGTGATTAACTGTGCCTCTAAATTTTGAAAATTATCATGGAATGTTGTAGATAGATCCATAAAAAATATCGTTAAGCGCAAGAATCACTTCTTACCACGCCCCTCTCTACCGTTATAGTGAAAAAACTCTTATTTCTGATGTATTTTTTTCATAGGAAATTCAAACCAACCATAATGTGTGCGGAAAGAGAGAGGTCTATGCACCAGGATTTTTTCAAAATTTTTCAGTAACAAGGGGGGGGGGTGAACAAAATTAATTTTCAAACCTTTATTACACAAAAACCCGAAAAGCGTGTAGAATCATTTTTCTAAAATGTGTGTCGTAAGGGTACTTACTCCCAGAATACTTCTTTTTGCATTTCGAGTGGTAAGTTGCGGAAAAAATTGCAAAAAACTCTGAAAAATGAAGATACTTTTCGATTTTTCTATGAAAATAGATTTGAAATTGAATGAATCCACCATAAATGAAAAAAACACACCATAAAATTCCGATATCCGAATTTTCGAATATGTGCGTTTTTTTAGTAGGAGTTTTGTGTATTTTCGAAAACATGAAGAACCGAATATCACGTTCAAAGAAGGTGTTCATAGTTACCCTACAAACCTGAAATTTGTGCCGAGCGAGGCAAATTACCCTCGATCTAGATACTTTCTACGTTTATTTCGCTCAATTTTTCGAAATTTAATATTTTGCTTTAAATTCCAAGATGTCAACAGGTTACGACTTTGGAGAAAAAAAAAATCGTAAAAAAATCTAAAATTCAAAATTATCATAAAATTATCATGTTAAGACCGAAGCAGGAGAAGTGAAGGTAGACCGAGGAAAAAAACTCACCGATAGCTCAGGCTCCATGTAAGTTCCAACCCCCTCTCCAGTAGGCAGGTAAACTGGTCTAACGCAGATATGGATTCGACGACGACGACGACGATTTACTTACTGGATGTCATTCGTGTACCCTTTAGGGCAGTGCAAATGTTTGTTTAAAAATTTACCGCTACCCCAAGATTTTTTTTTAGAAGAAGCATTGCTCCTGTGACATGTTTGAACAACCTATTGTCCCTCCTCTCGCCCCCTCCACTATCAGAAATTATTAGCGACCGCAGGTCGATGAACGAGCCACTCGAGTAGACATTGAAATTACAAACAAACAGTACTTTTATCTGTTCGTCTAATACGAGAACATCACACAGATTCGAATATTAGCTTTTGTACCGCCCAAAAATAAGCAGGTGTTTTGAGTTCGGCTTTGCTTGGCAATGGAATGGAATCGACAACGGCATCGGCATAAGAAATACGCTATTCGTATCAGGTATCTTATTGAACAGGTACCTCTCTCTCTACCTATTTTGTATTTCGACTCGCTATATTGTATCGAGCAAAGCTATTAAAAAGTAATTGAATTAGAGAGGGGTGTGTTAGTAGAGTACGTAGAAGTACAAGCTATGTAACGCAATGCGAAATACCATGTTTGCGTTTTCGTTTTCGGTTTACCCAATCAGTACTACCGGTGTAATTAATGTTAATGAATGAGGCTGTGTTTCGAATGCTGATTGTGTTTACGCATCGAGATGGATGGGGGAAGCGAGAGGTATCCACCACCTACAAACGTATTGAGAAAAGATGCCATTGAATTCAGATTACGCACGGTCGCCGCAGTGAAAAAGGCGATAGAATGGGTTTTATCAAGGTTCGTACGTATTTGTGAATGTTTTTTTTTTTTTTTTCATTACTACTTTTTGTTAAACGGGAGCTATAGTAAGAGCAGTTAGTAAATGGAAGTGGTATTTTGTCATTTCGGACCAGTATCAATGAAGGTTTACTGTATCAAAAATCGGTAATTTTTTGTCTAAAAATGTTTTTCGTTCTGGTAATGTGGAGGAGGAGGAGGGGTTCGATATTACTTTGAGAAAGTCAAGCAGCTCCTCACTTCCTAAAGATATAACTCCTGTTTGGCGCCAGCTAGAAAAAAACTCGTTGGATAAAAAATAATCAGTGTTAAATATTCTACAACTTTTATTTGAAACATTTTTTTGTAGCTTCGGTTTTTGGGGAATTTTTGATAACCAGTTCCAAACTACTGAACCGGTTTCAAAATGAAAAAAATCAGAAAAACCACTTCTTTATGAACTATCAAAATAACAAATCAAAAAATATCATTTATATTCAATTTTTTTGAGAAAAAACACGTTTTGTATTTTTTTGGACACCTTGTATGCGCACCAAAAATTTTTTCATCCTAGTTGAAAGCGCCCATCATAAGATAAACGACATTTTGAACGAGTCTGATGTATACTGTTACATTATTTTTAAAAAATTAGAATTTATCGTGTTAATTTTTTGCCTAATCCATAAATTGAAGGGACCATTGATGCACGTTAAAGTGAGAAAATTCCGTTTAAAAAATAAGTAATGATGGAAATCGATAGTATATTGAATGTAGATCAAATTTTATTTTACTTATTTTTGGCCCAACATCAACATTGATGGAGCTGCAAGTACCTACAATTTTTTATGATGATTTTAGATACGAAAATAATGTAATCGTTACTCTTTAATTTTCATTTTTGGCGAAAAATATATTGATCAAGATTTATTTTACTTTTAATGTATTGTTCATTTTTATCATTTCTTCTATTGGTCAAATTTTTTTAATTCGACTTGTATCAATAGCTTTTTCAATTTCTGAATTAGGCAAAAAATGAATACAAAAAAATTTTCTCCCGTTTTGCAGTCACTTGCAATTCGCATGCTTGAAAATTGAATTTTGTGTATCATTTTTCATCAGCAGTTTTGTCCCTTTAAGTTTCAAGATAGGCAACCTATTTCACAGTTACTTCTGTTTAATGCACTAATAGTGATTTAAGTGAAGCTGGAGGCCTCGATTAGACATTTTTTCGTTAGCAAATTTAACGATTTAATATTAATCGAAAATATTTCTCTGGTAATTGCCTACGAAATGGATGTTAAGCTAATTCTCGTACATATATTCGGCACTTGACCGTCACCTTTGCCCATTTATGAAGATTACTGGTATGTGCCTGATATTTCGAATGTGTTTTCTATTCAAATCTTTTATATTGGACTTTTTCTAGCACTTGGGAAAAAAAGCATCGCAATGCGTTGCATTTGCAGCTTGATTTTAGTCAAAATAAAAAAGTTATGCGATTTATTCCATTCGTAAAATAAAGAAAAAAGATGCTCTGAGATTTTTTTTTGAACCATGACATAGGAGCACAGCAGATACCACCAAAGAGCACATTTAAGAGCTATACTACATTTTCATACTAAATTTCAACTTCCTAGCTCAATTTGGGAGGGGAGTTATGCGAAGAAGAAACTGAAAAAATAAGAAAAATCGACCAAAAAACCATATTTTCTGGACTTTAGGAGGGCTCAATGAGTCTGCAAAGTCGAAACCCCCAATAGATACATCTATAGCCCCTGCTAAGTCTACATACCAAATTTCAACTTCCTGGTTCAATTTGGAGGGTTGGTAGGGGAGGGATAGTACTTTATCCTGGTCAAAAATGGGTAAACCCCCTATATCTCCCCTTTTAATTGACCTAGGAAACTGATTTTTAGATATATTATGCAATTTCAGATTGTCTGTCGATTGGCTTAAAAAGGAATCATTTTTGCGATTTTAGCCCCTCAGCACCCCCTTCCCCAAATTTGGGCATAACTGAATTTTGATTCAAGGTCAACTCCACTTCACAATATAAAATCTGTCGCCAATCTAAGCCTATTTTCCAAATTTCATTAATTCTGATTGGTAACGAGCGGAGCAAATGATTTCTAGTTTGGGTGGGGGGGGGGGGGGGGTTAAAAATAAATATATGAAAAGTTTAAAAATGGTCGTAATGAATTTCCAGAACTCCGAAATGGTTTTTGTTGATACACTTTTTCTTCATCCGTCGTAGATTGGCGTAGAAACTCTACCTAAAAATCACGAACTAAGGTGCTCATTAATTTGGAAGATATCAAAGCGTATCTGGACGTAAATGTGAATATGGGCAAAAGATTGAATTGAACAGATTGAAAAAATGTACCTGCCCACGATCAAGTAAATAACATTCATCATTCATATTTCTTCGTGCAATTTTCCCTTCAATGCGATGAAATTTGATATCGCAGAAGAGGCTGAAAATGATAAGGTAAGGTGAAGTTAGAAAAGTTTCCATTGTGAGAGAAAAGAGGCATCATAGCAACAAAAAGACAACGACCATCGAGCAGTTTAATTTGACGAATAGTTTGGTAACTATTTGCCACTGGGTAAGGATGAGGATACCGAGAGATGTTTCCATTAGCTAAATACTACGTAGTAAAGGCGAGCTTTTGGTTTTTGAAACATATCTAAGCATACGCGAAACCAAGTCTGCAGAAATATTTTAATCTGTACGATTTGCATAGGTGGTTGGTGAGGGGAATGGTTGATGAGCTGGATGAGGATGAGAATGAGGGCGCTGGATGTCACCGATACGATGCTAGAATTTTAGGTGGTTGAAGAAGAAGAAGAAGAAGGTGAAGCAGAAGTCTTGTATGGTCGGACTCGGAATGTGGAAATAATTTACGTCACAAATTCACAACGACTGAAGAGAAAGAAACCTACGTTATTGGCTTATCTGACCGAATTAAATGGCAAATTCGAACTTTTCCTTTGCCTACCTACATATTTGAGGATACAAATACATTCGTATTTATAGGTACCTAACCTACCTACCACCCTACCTACCTACCTACCTACCTAAATGTATGTTATATACGCCAAATTACTATATATGTCATGTGTGAATTCGTATGCAACTGTACCAAACCCTAACAGCGGAACGATCAAAAAGAACGATGAACCATCAAAACTCGCGAACATGATAACAATTACGTAATCAAGCGTCGAAGAATTAAAAAAAAGATGTAGTATTATTCTTTTTTAGCAAACTATGCGTTCTGCTTAAATACAAATTCTATGAACTTATCAGCAAGCGTTTCAAATTACTTCCATTAACGGATACCAAACAGATAAGCTTTTTATACATATTTGTATAAACAATATGCATTATTTATATCGTCGTCGTATTTGTTAGTTATACTCGATTATCTCATCGAACGGTGGTTTAGTTGGCGTTCATTTAGTGGACGAGTTTGGTGTACTCACATACGTGTGTGAATTTTTTTTTTTTTTTTTAGTGTGTTTTGTTTTGTGATTCTTTTTTATTTTTTTTTTTACGTAATGATTCGATATGCATTTTATTGTGCACGCAGCTCAGTACGATGTTATCAGTTTGAGGTTGAATCGTGGCTTTGTTAAAGTGTTTGTGAGTTTTACATCTATTCGTATAAAACAAACTAAGTGTTGAGTTCGGTATCTCATTTGTACTATGGAAGTTTTCAGATGAAATTATTCACGTGAGTGGGATGTGTACCTGTACCTAAATGTTTATTTTTTAATGTTTTTCATCGAAACATTTCAAATACTTTAACTTACCTTCGCACCATTTTTTGTAGATTTTACAAAACAGAGGTATGGAAGAAAAATGGGTGCCTTGGGAGCCTGACTTTCAACCGCTCCTTCATGTTTTTCTATAATTTTATTCAGAGATTTCTTGGCTTAAAAAATGATAAAAATGGGCGTATGTATTCCCCCCCCCCTATTTTTTAACCATTCTGTGGAGATTTCAGGACATTTCTAAACGCCTGAAATTGATTCCACTAAATTTTGAAAACATTTTCGCGAAATAGCAGAGACGTTAATTTTATAAATGAACCGAAGAGCGTTGAATGTTTGAAAATCGCTTAAAACACCACTTTTATTGCGAATTTTGATCTTAATTGGGCCTCCTCGATCCCCCCTTCCTGTGTTACAGTTTCAAAATATGATTGTAGTTCGAGCAAATTATGCAAAGAAACGAACAAAATATAGAACGAAAGGTTCCCTAGCAGAGACTGTTCGGCAGGGTTTAGGGAGGGGAGGTGTAAGGGGTCTGAAAAGTCGAACATTAGAGAAAGCGCATCTATGGCCCCTATCAAGTCTACATACCAAATTTCAACTCCCTAGCTCAATTTGGAGGGATGATAGGGGAAGGTCAGTTCTTTTTCAAGGTAAAAAAAAGGGGTAAACCCCCTACATTTCCCCTTTTAATTGACCTAGGACGCTGATTTTTGTATATATTATACAATTTCAAATCGTCCATCGATTGGCTCAAAAAGGAGGCATATTAGCGATTTTAGCCCACCTGCACCCCTTTCCTTAAATTTGGGCGCAACTGAATTTTGACCCGAGGCCATCCCCACTCCAAAGTATCAAATCAACCACTAGTCTAAGTTTAGTTTCCTTAATTTGATCGATTTTGGTCTGTATCAAACTGAGCAAATGATTTTTAGTTTCAGCAATAAATATAAATAAAAGGGAATAGGTATGCGGCATGGCCAGAAATGATCTTAATAGTCTTCTAAGACCTCAAAATGGATTTCGGTGATACTCCCCTTATATCCGCCATTGGTCAATAGTCTGTAATAGCGTGGTTTTCATTGAAAATATGACATAAAAAATCAGGTTAAAAACAATTTATGAGGAATTTTTTTCGAGCTTTAAGGACGCCCTCCAAGTAAATTCCGTTTCAGGTTAAATTTTACTGAAATAACGTTGCGATATCAATCCATTTATTGCTCTTTTTCGTGTGGATGTGTCGGTGATAGTGATTGCAGGGGGCGGATATTGTTGATACAGAAGTATATTTTGTATTAGGTGTCAAGTTATATTTTTTTACGGTAGCTTTATTTAATAGGGTAGGAAAAGCATTTGATGAGAAAACTGCAAGATCGTGGATCGATTTTCGAATTTCATGCAAGGCTCATTCCAGCTTGTCAAAATGACACTGTTAAAAGCAATTTTTTCGGTCGATCCTTGCAATAGACACCAAAACAAATAGATTTAGTTTGAATGTTTATTTTTATCACTTTTTTCTCCATGGCGCTGCACCCAATATTTCAAATGTTTGTATCTTCCAATCTATCAATGCTACAAACAATTTTTTGGAAGAATAGTTGTTCCTTAATATCAGGTCTGCAAGTTCATTTCTGATCAAAATCTACTTTGGAGCAATCCTTCTCTCTCTCAAATTGTAAAAAGAGTTATTATCATTTGATGAAAAGTTTCAAAGATATAGTAAAATTTGTAATCACGAAGAATATTTAAAATCGAATTTCCTTACTATAGAATTACATAACTACCATCCTGTCACCTCCCCCCCTCTCCCAGTACCTTGATCACTACCTCTTCCCTACACCAGCTGAAATATCATACGTTTGAAAAAACTTCGATATCTATTGCAATTAGTCTCGTTTCGATCACTATTATCGATTCTTATCAATATTCGATTTTGAGCACGCCTGACCCCATCATAAATGTGAAAATATGAACTATTTGTTAAAAATGTAAAAAACCGTGATTTTTATTGTTTTTCAAAAAAATTAATATTTTTACAGGAAATTCGAATGAGATATGGTCAAAATTTTGAAAGCTGAAAGCTAAACTTTTGATATGTAGGTAAAAGCTCGAATTTTCACGAGCACAAACGTTTGTAGTTGTCATTTAAAAATCTGAAAAAAATCATCTCGATGAGACTTTTTTTTTGAATGGGACCTTAGCACTCTTGGAACGGCACATGGGTTCTCAACTTTGGTCAAATTTTTAAATGAAAAAAAAAAAAAAAATGATAAAGTGACGTATCGAATTCTACTGTTTTTAAGATTCTAAATTTAAATTTTGGCTCAACTTTTTGATTCGATCCCGGTAAACACGCTCGCCCCCCGACTCCACCTTGTATGGAAAATAACAAAATATTGGTAAGGATCAAGTGACATTGTGATTTTTACTAATTCAAGATCGTTGAATTTGAATATTGCTCTAATTTTTTGACCCAATCCCCTATCAATGCTTTCACCAGATCTTCTTAATACGGTTGAAATTGAAAAAAAAAATTAAGCTTGAATTTTCGCTCAGTTTTTGGATATAATTTTTCAATTTCTCCTTAACTGACCCAAAAATGATGAAAAAAATGATAAAAATTACGTAATTTGGTATCATTATGAGAAATGTTTACCCCTAAATATGCTCCCAGTGTTTATCTGTGATGAAAATTTACCGGAATTTTTCGCTTATGAGGGTGGGGGAGGGGATTTTCAAAATTTGAAATATATATATCGCAAATGTATTTTTTTTTTTTTTTTGATGCTATTACGGTGGGTTTCCTTCGGATAGGGGCTTGAAACGTGTCTAAAAACCTACGATACAAATTTTTATTGCGTAGTTGTGAAGAAAAATTTCATCAGTAAGATTTTAAAATAAAAATGCCTGCAAGGGTAATCCAACTTGGTTATTCGATCAACTTTTTCAATGAAAAATTTTATCCACTTTTTGACTCAGCTCTGCTGTAAATTTATTTCATTTATTCCCCTTTCACTCGTGTACACCTGACTTTGGATTTCACTTAGTTGTAATGACACGTGCATACGCGTAATTACCATGTAAGAAGAAAGAATTAAAAAAGAAAACTTGCTATAAAATATTTTTTACATCGAGAAGAAAGCTAAACAGAGGCGAAAAAAAAAATTAATTTTCGTTAAAAACGTAACAATTACGTTTAATATTTAGTTACTTGTAAATTTTAGGAGGTTATTTCCCATTGTACGTGAAATACGGGCAACGTGAGCGACGCTACTCTTTCCGCTGCCACCGCCGCCAGCGCCGCCCCCTTCGGTTAGTATAGATTCGAAATGAAGGGATAAGGGTAAGATCAGACGGAGGGCGAGGGGAGGTTCAGCTTAAATGTTAAAACTTTTACGATCATTTTTTACGATTCATTAGAAGAAAAAAAGACGACTAGTACGACGGCGACGTCGTTGTCGTCCTCGTCCTCGTCCACATCCACCACGTCCACCGCTCTCACACAATAATAAAAGCACCACCGACAGAAACGAATAAGCGGTACGGTACCTCACCCTATCTACATACATAGGTGGGGTAAAGTAAGAGGCAAAACGTGCAGGACCAACCCTTAGCCAGAAGGAAAGGTAGAAGGAAAAGTAAAGCGGAGGGAAGCACGTAAAAACAAAAACAGCCAAGTAGAAAGAATGAAAGAAGAAAAAAAAACATAGCGGTACGACGAAAAATAACTAAACTTTCGAGATTATTAATTTACCTCCTCGTCGCCGCGCCCTTTCCTGCCTCGCGTTTTTATCCTTTTTTATTATATAATTTGGCGTCACACGCAAATTTATCGATTTTTCACTTTTTTCTGCTTCTTCTTCTTCTTCTTCGACTAATGTATGACAAATGCTACGTGGTTTAGGTCTTGGTATGTATGGATAAGATTTTCCATTTTATGGTGTGTGAGTGTTGTGTAGAAGACCATGAAGGAGCGAAGGAGGGAAGATGTATTTAGAAAAGAATATTGATACAGTGGTAGAGGATTTTGGGGTAGGTGGCGGTAAATTAGCTATAGGTATCAATTACTCGATTGGGATTACTTTTGCAAAAGTAAAGCTGGTTTTGTACTGGACATTGTCGTCGTGGATATATATCGTTTGTGTATATTTCAACAGCAACCTTGACCTGTTAAGTATTGGAAATTTTGACGATAGGTTTCGCATTCGAAAACAAAAGTGTAATTAAATAGCCTGCTGGCTACACGATGCTTAGTCGGTGAATTTTTCCAAATGACTAAATGGTCCCTTTTGTGTTTTTTCGCTAAATCTCTCTCTCTCTCTGTCTCTCTCTCTTTCTATATTTATATATATCTTTCTGTCTGCGTTGCTTTACCCGTTGCGTATTTTGAATACCAATGTGACGAGGGTATACGTGTTTAGGTGAAATTTACGAGTGAGAGGGTGAGTGCAGAATTGGTCAGTACATTCGATAGATATACGTAATACATATACGTTAGCTACGTATAGAAAATCACTACGACGATGAGTAGGTAGGTAGGTAGGTAGATAGCTACGAACATCGATACCTCACCACGAAGGGCCAAATGGTTTTTGTTGATAGCTTTATTTTTCAACAGATTGATATGACAGTGTTTGAGAAAAATCGTACCATATTGTATGGCAAAGTCACTAGCATCTGCGGCTCGTGTAGCATTTTTACTAAAATAGCGCCCTTGTATAGAAATGAGTGAGGAAAAAAAGTGGTGGTTTTTTACGTTATGGAGTATTGTGCCATTTTATTTCTATATTTTGTACAAGGCGATGATTTGAGGTTTAGAGAAAGAAATCACTGTGAAATAAATTAATCCAATTTGGCCTCTTTGTGTTTGGAAAATTTTAGTCGTTAATTTAATTTTTATTTTTTGTGTGTTTCTGTTTCAGGGTGAGTACCTGTGTGGAGTTTTTTTTTTTTCGTCGTGTTGCAAATCTTCAATGTGGATGGAGTAGCTACTTCAGCACCCGGTGTCGGACTAGCCGTAGAAGCCAACAGGCAGTTAGTAAAATTTCACGTATCACTATTTTAGTTGAATAAAAAATCCGAATGAATAAGTAAGTAAAAAAACATTTGGGAGAATTCGTAAATTTGACTTTTGATCTCTGATTCTTCAAAATGACCTGTTGATAGGTTGTCGTTCAAAAGTTTTTTTTTTATTAATTTTCGCTCTCTCTTCGCGGGGGATATCAGTAAGTCTGCCGCAAAAGCTACGTAAATTGAGATAGGTTTTAGCGTAGATCTGTAATACACATAGACGCAAATTCAACGAACCCGCTCAAACCCACTTTTTTTCTCATAGATGGCACTGTACAGGCGTTTAAAAATTTAACAAATGGGTAATTTCAAAATTTCCATCCGATCACCAATCTAAACGATGGACCTTGTACATAAATATTTTTCGTGTAAATTTTGTCATATACACATTTTGTCTATCTTCGTTAATGAAGGAACAGCATTCGTTTGAATTCTATGAGCTCCTTCAAATAATCGAGATAGGCAAATTTTGTATACATCTAAAATCGCTACAAAAGTTGCCTACAGTCAGGTCCACTACTTAAAATCACGGTTTGGATAAATTTTTTGTTCCTAAAATTTTACATGGTAGGTAATAGGGGTAATGTAGAATTTTAAAAACGAAAAATTCATCCAAACCGTGATTTTGAGTAGTGAACCTTGTTGCAGACAACTTTTGCAGTATTTTTTGTTATGTGCAAAATTTGCCTATCTCGATTATTTGAAGGAGCTCATAAAATTCAAACGAATGCTGCCCCTTCAATAATGAAGATAGGCAAAATGTGCACATGACAAAATTTATAGGAAAAATTGTTTTCTACAAGGTCTACCACTTAGGTTGGTGAACGAATCGAAATTTTGAAATTGCTTTTATGTGATTTTCTGTAAAAGCCACCCCCCTTGAAAACCAGTGGGGTTGGGGGGCTAAAACTTTGGTGAGGGATGTTTCTCGATAGTACCTGCCTACCACCTAAGTATCAGCCCGAAATCGCTCGGGGGCAAATTTAACATTCACTCTCTCTTCGCTCTGGTAATATGTCCTCAGCTATTTGAAAAAAGTCAAAAGACAAGAGTACCCAACACCCTCTCCTGAAATTAGATACTGCGACTTTGTTGGTAATGCCCCCTCCCCCTCATCATATAAATATAGACAAAATATACGGTTACAATCTCTCCTATCCCCTCTACTATTAAAAAAATTTGTATTTGTGTCATTTGTGCGTCGCTACTGGTACATGTATTTGTCCTGTGAAATTTCAAAGGCTAGTCCGATTCTGTCAGTATCTGCTTATACTTTCATTGGTTTTAATTTACTTAAGTACGTATACGATATTGGATATTGAATTTAGAGATATTATTATATACCATCTGAGAAAGATACATTATCAAACTTTTCTTCAGACGATTTGTTTTTCTAAGTCGAGTCGAAAATGACATACAAGGGATACTTCCCCACTGACCATTGCGTCTCCGATTTGAACGAGACCACGCTAGGTTGAAAGAGCTGGTAAAAAAAATCGTAGCTTAAATTTTAGCTGCTGAAGTTGATTTTTTGATTTTTGGAGAATTTTTGATAGTTGAAAAAAATCATTGAGCTAATATGTGACTATTAAAAAAACTGATATTTTATCAAACAAAACCCGATTTTTTGTATTTTTCAGCCGGTCTAAAGCTTGTTGGAAAAAATTACTCTCCCCACCCCCCTCAATTTTGAGAATACTCCATACGAGTTGTAAAAAAGAACACTTCAGCACTGATCGTCTAGAATTCTGTAGAAAAGTACTTTAATCTGTTGGGTAGGTCTCCAATATACGTCATACAAATTTTTAGCTTTCAAAATAGCTTTTTAGCCATTATGGAGCAATTTCAAAATCCTGGAAGAAAATAACTTTATCTGTAAGGCTCCACATCGGCTGGAAAATGGGAAAAATGGATTTTTCAGGCCAAATTTATGAAGGCACCAAATTTTTTTAATTTTCAACTGGGATGGTTTTTGTTTTACAAAATATTGTATTTTTTGCCACGTATCAACTAATACGAGTATAAGAATTTTTTAATTTTCAAAAATTTGCAAAATTAACTTCTGTTGCTGAAATTTTGGTTACCTAGGTTCATTGACATGTTACTTCGATGGAGTGTAGCTTCGTTCAAATCGTAGACAGTCATTGCGCAAGGTTCCCTAGTTAGGTTAAAACATACTTTTCAGCAACACTCACTACACAGACTAACAGTGTTCTAGAGTAGCCTATTTAATACATTAATTGATATTCCAACAATGGTTTACGACTACATACGTATCAAGTACTTTATAAGTATATTTATAGGCACCTTGAACATAGTTGAGATTCGCCAAAGAAGCTACCACATAAGTACCTGCACCGTGTACCTATATTGGCCTATGTATGTGCAAAATTTAGTTGAACTTAGAGAGAATTTAGATAGGTATATGTATAAGTATTTAAATAAATAGGTAGGTAAATAAGTATGTCTTTAAGGAGTTATCTGCGGTACGCTCTAACTGCTAATCCATTCATTGTGTATATGGAATATAGTTGTCGGATTGGATTTAGTATAGAGCAGCGTGTGTCGTATACGAGTAGGTAGGTAGGTAGGTAGGTAGGTAGGTAGGTAGGTGTAGTTTATGAAGGCGACAGTATTTGAGAAAGAGAAAATAGCTGACTCTGTGGCAAAGGATACATTTACCTACATCCATTATCCATTTACTTAGGTATATAGGTAGATATACTCGCATAGTAGGGGTATATTTATAGTAGAGTAGCTTTACAGCTTAACGCGTATACGATTGTGTGTATATTTCGAGGAAGGAGAGAAGGAAGAGAGGATGAGGCACGCCGCGCCGTTTTAAGTATTCGTAAATACGGGCGACGACGACGCGACATTCACACGAAGCGAATTTTCAGTCAATTGTAAATAAAGAGAGCGAAATCAATTTGCAATCTACTGCTAAACTACTGCTACGAGGCGAACCCTGGAAGGAGGTTTTTGTGTATTACGTTTAGTTCGATTCTCAGATGTCTGTGTAGATGTGCTGGGTAGGTCTAGGTAGAGGGTACAAATGATGATAACGCAACGTACTTTTTCTTACCTATACAGGGTGTTCTGCAAGTAGTTGTGTTTATTTTACCTGCTAATGCGGCAACCCAAACTACACACATGTAGATAGTTTTGCGGACTGTTTGATTTGAAAGCGGTGTGATCTATGAAGTGAGTTAAACGATGTACATTTTTTTGTATAAAATTAAATTTTAAGACGTTATGAAAAGTGTGAATAGTCAAACGAGTATTGTCCCATTCTGCCTACAGTTTTCATGATAGACAAAGTATGAATATCGGATATTTTGTGCTGTTTTGAAATATATAGTGTAAGTTCGTTGTACTGGTATTTAGGAAATGAAAAATTTCAGCCAGATTATCATGAAATATTGAAATTATGTGGATTGAAAAAAGCATCATGAAGCGATGCTTTTTTCTAATCAGTGGCATGGCTGAGAAGAGATTTTACAGTACATAAGTCAGACCATCAAGAGCCACATTTTGAACCTTGCTAAGTCCACATGACAGTTTCACATATAAGAAATAAACCACAGCTCGTGTCTTCGCTTCGCTGGGGCTCTTCACAATAAGGAAAACCGACCAAAAAACTATATTTTTGGGATTGTGAGGAGATCTAACGACGCTGAAAAGTCGAAAAAAAAACCCAAAAGACACATCCAGAACCTACAGTAAATCTACCTAACAAACTTCAACTTTTTAGCTCAATTTGATGTGGGTTATGTGAGGAACGACCCTTTTTCAATGTCGAAAAGGGCAAACCCCCTCTTTTAATTGACCTAGGAAGCTGATTTTTGGATATGTCAAACAGCAGTGGACTGTTTATCGAATGGCTTTTGATGGACAATTAAGATGTCAACAGACCAGAACAGTTGACCATCAATGTTGCACCCATCAAAATCCAAGTCATCAAAATATTATCAATTCAGATTTCGATTGTCCAGATTTTGATGGTCAAGTGTTGGTGGTCTTTTAATGTCAGTCCAATGATGACGGCCCACTGTTGATTGGCTTTTATAGAATGAGCTAATGAACATGTTTCGGTGTTGATGAATAATCCAACTGTTGACAGTCCAGATTTGCTAACACTTCATTATTATGAGTTGGTGGTGAACAGTAGAATGTCAAGAGTTGGCCTATAATAGTAGACCATCAGCATCCGCACCATCAAGATTTGGACTATCAACTCTTGACAGTCCAGATCCAGCAACAGTTGATAGTCAACTGTAGATTGTCATCAGTTGACCGTCATTAGTGGACCATCGAGATCTGGACTATCAACAGTGAACTGTCAACAGTTGGCCATCAAGATCCAGACTATCAACAGTGATGGACCGTCAACAGTTGTTATTCAACTGTGGATTGTCATGAGTTGACCATCATTATTGGACCATCAAGATCTGGACTATCAACAGTTGATATTTAACTACGGATTGTCATGAGTTGACTGTCATTATTGGACCATCAAGATCCGAACTATCAACAACAGTTGATATTTAACTACGGATTGTCATGAGTTGACTGTCATTAGTGGGGCATCAAGATCCGGACTATCAACAATGGACTGTCAACAGTTGGCCATCAAGATCCGGGCCAATAGCATCTCGTACGTCAACTTGAATGTTTAAAAAAAACACTTCCCTTGTTTCAGCCGAAATCCAAATTTCATCTGAAGTGACATAACTTTTAAAAAACTCGTGATTTCTTTTTAACATTAGGAATTTTGAAAATTACCTTGCATTTTTTCATGACATTTTTCAATTCTTTTGTCGAACATAATCCAACATTTGACGATCCAGAATGTCAAGAGCCTAGAACAGCTGACCTTTGATGTTAAGGTCATCAACATCCAGGCCATCAAAATCTAAACAATCCTGATTTTTATGGTCCTCTATTGACGAGTCAACTGTAGAATGCGCTACTAAACATCTTCTGATTTTAAATCTGACACGGGCAAAAATGGTTTTGATAATCTTCTAGGACCTCAAAACGGATTTTTTGACATCATCCTCCCCCTCCCCAGTCCACTGTAGATCGATAGTTCATAATGGACCAGTTTTCATTGGCAATACGACATAGAAAATCAGGCTAGAAAATTCAAAGTTTGAATTTCACTCCTTCAAATCTCCGACTCGGCAAAACCATCTACATATGTGTAGTTTGTTTAGCTGCATTGAAAGGCAAAATATACGTTACTACTTTCGGAACACACTGTATTATACTCATAAGGCATATTACACGTAGCAGTATTTTGTCGTCATCGTCACCATCGTCGTCGTCATCGTCTCACGAAACATTCGAAAACGATAAAAGGATAACAACTAGAATATAAGTATACGATACTATCTATCCATCTATCCAGTTTACTATGGTATAGATTCGAGTATAATATGTGTATGTATGTGTATGCTGTATAGTAGCTATACCTACTAGAATGAAGATGAGAGAGGAATTCGAATTCGAATCCAAATACACGCGTTTCACGCTTACTACGTAGGTAGTACGTATAAGAGTTTCCCTGCGTACGGACGGCGATAACGTCGCCCGCACCCGAGCCCAAGCACCGATATCCTATTTGGCGAGCGCTTAACCGCTAATGTATTCCACTTGGCGTATGGAAAGAGTTGACAGCTTTTCTGGATGCTTTTAATCAAAATACTTACTCGATGGGAAACAAATTGCCTGCTCGGTTCACGTAAATAGGTAGGTTGCTAGGTACCTTATACTATATGTATATATATATATATCGGCATCCGTATCTGTTCCAATTGAAAAGAAAACCTAGCGTAGGTATACGTACTCGTAAAAAGACCGGATATTTTTCCGCTATTGATGGGGTGGTGTCTGCCGAATTGCCTATGCTGACGGTGATGAGGCTACGCGACGATGGCATCGGCACGTCCGCAGGTAGATGTATCGTAAAGTGAAGTACTCGAGGTGGGTTTGGATGGACGAGATGAAATATTGAACTACCTTTGTGAAAGATTCGATCTAGTGAAAGATGTTCAATGTGCATGTGGGAAAAAGTACGGTGATGAAAAATCTGACCAGTGGATTCCTCCTCAGGTAGAGAGAATAATTCGACTTCTAATATTGTGTCAAAATGATTATAGACTATTTGAAACTCTCATCAATGAACGTCTCTTAATAATCAAAAACTACTGAAAATTCACTTTTTTTTGGTATTGAAAAATCGAAGCTTCTAAAAGGTAGATTTATCGCATGGAAAAGAGGGCACGTGGTTTATGCGAGGGTCCAACTAAAAAAATGCCAAAATCGATCCTAATCTAATCAAATTTCAGTTTTTTGGGGCCATAAAGAGGTGCAACTTGGCTAAAAAGTCGAAACACTTTCAGAGGGGGGCGAGAGGAGGTGTATAAAAATCGTGCCACTGAAAATCATGTGTAAAAACAGCCTAAAACCATCTTTATGAATGAAAATTATTATTTTTTTCAAATTTTTAAAACTTTAGCTTTGATGCTGTGAAAGAAACGGAAAAGGGAAAGGGCGGAATTGAACGAACTTTTTGGAACGGCGTGGGCAAATTCCTGCTTTGTTTTAACAGATCTGAATTCAACAGTAGCGTGAAGAAGGGAAGTGATAGGATTCACAAAATTCCCCCTAAAGAAATTGGCTCAAAGGGATGAAAAACACATTTAAATATCCTGTGTGCAGTTCAGTGGTCCAATTCTGAGGAGGAGGAGAGAGGAATGTAAGCTTTGGCGTTTTTTGCACAATTTTCCATAGAACTGTGAAAACAATTTTCTTGCCAACAATCATCATTTTTGGTACAAATGTGCGCCCATAACAATTCCACTTTTAATAAAATTTTTCAAAAAAGCTCATTTTTCGATTTTTTTGATTTTTGAAAAGCGTAGGTATTCCCGGATAAGAAAAAGTGAAATACCCTCGATCTCAGATCTTAAGAAAAAGGCTAAAAAATTCTCCTCATCCCACCCCACTCCCTTGCTTAGAATATCGAAAAAAAAAATTTCGGGGAAAAAATTCTGTATTCACGAGTATTTGAGGCAAAATTATGATTTTAACACAAATGTTTAGAGAGATGATGGGTCTACGTAATTGAAATGTTGGCCGAGGAGCATAATTACAGAATTGAGGGGATATAGGTTGGCGGGGGGGGGGGGTAAAAGTCAAAATGCGAACGAGAATTTCGAACGAAAAATAAACGCAGGATTCGTATTTGGTGAGTCTGAATTAGTCGGAAAGCATTCCTTTCCTAATTTTCTGACTCCCTTTCAACATAAGAAAAATTGTAATTTGTTCGAAAAAGTCAATTTTCAGTACAGTATCAACTTTTTCATATCATTACCAAACAACAATTTATACTAAGAAAATTTTCAAATTTATTCGTTTTAGGGCTCAGGAGCAGCCCCCCCTCCCCTTCAATTTGGGGCTATAATTTACATGGTGATATTGGAGTCGTTTTCGCATAAATGGAACCTTCTGAGTACGATAACGTAGTCAGATTCACAATTTGACCTCGACCAATATCTTAATTAGGGCATTGTTACAGATGTAAAAATTTGGTTGAAGCTTTGTACTAAAACATGGTTTTAATTGAGGTCAGGTAATTGTGAATCTGACTTGATGATGATATTCAGGAGGTTCGATTCAGGAGAAAACGACGACACCAGCATTACCAACCTTGCTAGGTACTGTCCCTTTCAAAGATTGTCAAACTTTTTAGTCAATTTTCCAATTTTAAAAAATTGAATTTTGCAGTTGAAATTTTTACACTATTTTGGGCCCATTTCGCATATTTTCGAAAAAGGAGCGGGTCCAAGCTACATGTGCTATTATCTGTAAAAAGGTAGCAAAATTTGGTTCATTCCAGTGACCACCCCCCCAATCCTCTTCCATCTTTCATTTATACCGTAGTGGAAAATATAACCCATAACTTTGAAATTAGTTTGGTACACGTATCGTGTATGGGACACTTTGTATAAATATCACGTTGAATCAGGCGAAGAGTAAAGGTTAGGGGAGCCCAGTGTGGTTCGAAGATCCGGCTCGAAGTGTACGTATTACGTATTAATTAATAATTCGTCGAGATAGCGCATATAACTAGGTACTCTATTCTACTCGGCAGCTCTTTAGCTATTGCAGCGCAGTTTCGTCGAAGAAATTACCCATATTGTGGAATTAATTAAACGTTACCTATCTACCTGCCTAACTAATGTACGGTAAGAGGGTATAAGGAAGCAGCCAGATAGTGGGTACTAGGCCTACTATATGTATGTATATTTACATACACGTAGATGGATTTTTTGGCGAAATTGTTTTCCCACGTTGTACGTTGGGGGATTCGTATTTAGTCTATGGAGCAAGTCTCATGTATGAAGAGTGTAAAGCCCTGCCATAATAAACGGCTGCTATGTCTATAAGCCGAAGAAATATGATAGCGAAGTATCCGTACCGCCTCCTTCTCTCCACATTTCGCCCTTACACTCCAACACGAGCATCATCATCTCACGCAGTGTACGTAAGTTGTATACCTATACAGACGCATAAATAGGTACCTATGCTGTAGAGCAGCTACATTATACGTAATACCTCCGGCCCGCAGATGAGATACCATATACACCAGCGAGAGGTATATATATGGCACACAAACGTGTGGTGTACGTGTAATGCAAAGCTGAGAATTAGTTTTGATAATAGGATAACACAGGGCTTGTTTTACGCTGGTGTGCTGTTTTATCGTATTATTAACGAATTTACGCACCCTACGAGGAATAGGACGACGACGACGACGAAGTTGACGTCGCAAAAGGTACCTACCTACTCGGATTGGAGGTTGTAAGCGTACCTGCCTTACCGTACCTTAGCTTACCTTAGCTTACCTTACCCAGAATAGCTATGCGGTGTACTAGGCACAGGTACGTATATAAGCGAGGACGGTAGCCTTTGATTTATTAATGTTCACGCCAGACAATTTACCGCCGCTGGACGTATTTTTAGCAAGCTTATCAACCTTATTCATCTTATCGTCGTCGTCGTCGTCGGTATACATTAATGTACTACGTACTGCCTAGCTGCCTACCTGCACCTATCTGCCTATCTAATACGTACCTATGTATCCAGCTACATAATACCAAACGATAACACATTTTAGCCCTTACTTGAAGCTTTTTCATCTAGAAAAAAAGTAAAAAAACAAAAAAATGTACACCTCTGCGGTTAAAGCTTATACCATGCGATATATTGTAAGTACAGTCATTTTAGCTCAAAAAAAAAGTCCAAATCCGATCAAAACTCACGTAAAGCGAAAATGTATATAGGTAATGTGGAAGGTGCAAAGTTTGAATTTTTGGGCAATTACTCCCCAATTAACGCACTTATGAAAAAAATGTCCAAACAAAAGTTGTAGAGAATTAAAAAACGAACATTTTTACTTCTTTGGCTTTTTTCGCCAGGAGATCGTCGGGAGGAGTTAGTAGGGACGTTGAGAAAAAAAATCATTTTCAAAAATCTCCAATTAAAACGAATAATTCTCAAAAATCTGCTGAATTCTCTTTTAGTAGTATTTTTCTCGCATAGAACTTCCCACCACTGTGTAGAATAAGACAAATACTAGACCGTCCGTTTGTTTTAAAGTGAGGTGAAGAGGTGGGGCTACCCTTTGAAAAGTTGCAACTTTCTCAAAGGATTAGTTCGTTATGGTGAAAAATTCGAAAAATTGATTCAGACAAACGTTGTAGAGTGTTAAAAGACAAATATTTTAGATTTTTTACTTTTTTCCAGATGGTCATTAAGCGGAGCTACGGTGAAAAAAAAATCCCATTGAAATGAATATTTTTCACCTGTGCGAGAGTCAGCTGTAAATTCCAACGAGTCAAAACTAGTCTATCACGGGGGTTCTCGTGATCGCCGAATTTTATTTTGACAACGATTTGAACGTTGAACACAAATTGATCTTCTGCAGAGGGGGGGAGGTAGGGTTGAGGTCTAAAATTCGCCAAATTTTGTACATTAGCGTCGATTCATGAAGTCTAAAATATTTTGTTCTAAACTAGTGATAGTTTTTATCGTTTACATCGCCGTATTAGGCCCCAAAATGATGTGATCGAATTTCAAAATTTTACGAATTGCATACAAATGAGTAGCGGATTTGGTATATGGGTTTTTCAATGCGTTGTTTTCGGATCTTGAAACTGTCAAGGTCTAAGACTATTTTGGAGCTTGATAAATTAACACCAATATCAAAAATTTAGATTTTGAACCTCGACTTCAGCCTTTCGATTTCGGTCTAATGCCCAAATGGTTGTCAGAATCGAATTCCGTGACCACAAAAACCACTACATTAGACGCATTGAATTTTTGGTTCGCTGAAATTTGTACCTGACTCGCCTAGGCGGAATTTATTCATCTGAAATGGAATTTTCAAGTGATTTTCTTCTTGGGTCATATTGTCCATGAAAACCTGGCTATTACAGTATTTGGACCTGTGGTGAGGAGGGAGGGGGTCACAAAATTCATTTTGGGGTCCTAGAAAAGCATTAAGACCATTTAGACCATTTTTGGCCATGTCAGATATTTATTTAATTTTTCCTCGAACACCAAAATCATTTACTCTGTTCGATACCGACCAAAATCACTCCAATCCGGTCAATCCGCGCAGTTTGACAGCATATTAGATATATTTAAGAGCGGATGACCTTAGGTCAAAATTCAGTTATGCCCCAATTTGAGGGAGGGGGTGCGGAGAGGTCAAAAAGGCAAAAATTGCTCCTTTTTTAGCCAATCGATAGAGAATCTAAAGTTGCACAACATATCTGAAAATCAATCTCCCAGGTCAATTAGAAGGGGAAGAATGAGGCTTTTCCCCTTTTTCGATCTTTATAAAAGGCTTTTATTCCCCTACCTCCCCACCAAATTGAGCTAAGAAGTTAAAATTTGGTGTGTACATTTAATAGGAGTCGTAAATGGTTTTTTATTGGGGAGGGGGCGTCGACTTTTCAGCTCCATTTTACCACCCCCCCTCCCAACAGTCCCAAAAATGTATTTTTTTTGGTAGGTTTTGCTCATTTTTTACGTTTGTTCCTCACGTAGCTCCCCTTCAAATTGGGCCAGGAAACTGAAATTTCATAGGGGCCTTAGATGTGTCTTTTGGGGGTCTCGAATTTTCAGCCCGATTGCATTCCCTCACAGTCCTAAAAATGTGGTTTTTTGGTCGTTTTTTTTTATTTTTGGAGTTTGTTCTTCGCATTACTCCCCTCCAATTTGAGCTAGGAAGCTGACATTTGGTATGTACATTCAGTAGAGGCACTAGATGTGCCTTTTGGATGTTTCGAGTTTTTAGTACCTCTAAACCCTTCCCACCCGTAATTCTGATTAGGAATCAATTCTTATGGTTATAAAATATCGCGAAAATCGGGCTAAAGAGATGTTTTTTTTCTTCTTCTTGCAATAGCTCTGTCCCATAACCGTCTAAAAAAAAAAGTAAAAAAAATGATAATCTTCATCTTTCAATGCTCTGCAACTTGTGTCATATTCAATTTTTCGAATTTCTCATCGTAACGGACTTGACGAAATTTTCGAAGGGCTGCCTCAGCACCACTTTATGAAAAGAAAATTGTTCAAAATTTTTCTCATTTCGCATAATAATGAGACAGGATTGTTCCAAGGGAGGGGATTTGAAGTGGTGTCACTATAATTTTCGATCCCCAAAAATACTAAAATTCAATGCGGGTAGTTAAAATACATGTACCCGAGCGAAGCGAGGACGAAAATTTTCGAAAAACGCTCTTTTTAATCATCAAAATTGCATTTTAGGAAATATTTGGCTCATTTACATAATGTTTTGAACTTAATAGCCCTAATTTCTATGAGAATTCAATTTTTCTCGGTGGTGAGGTGGGGGGGGGGGTTCAATTCTCCTCCCTCCTTGCGCACTGGCCTGTAGTGAGAAGTACTATGCCAGAAAAACGCTACTAAAAGAGAATCAAGCAGATTCTTGAGAATTATTCTTGTCGATTGGAGATTTTCATAAATGATTTTTTTCAGAACGCCTAAGCTCCTCCTCACGTCCTCCGAGCGAAAAAATCCAAAGAAATAAAAATGTTCGTTTTTCAATGCTCTACAACTTTTGTATCGACATTTCTTTCGTAGGTGCGTTATTTGGAGAACAAATGCCAAAAAATCGAACTTTGCACCCCTTTGCTCGCCAAAAGGTTGACAAAATGTTATTGAAAATGAATACTTTACATTACGTGTATACGAAATGTCCGCTTCCCGTGAATTTTGATCGGATGAAAACCTAAAAAGCGACGGTTAATTTGGTCAATACGATTCCTACAGGTATGGGCAAATTAAACTCGCTTGTACTTGTACTCGGTATGGTTGAACGAGGTAAAAAAATTTAATTTTCACTCGTCAAATGATAGAAAAAGATCTATACTCCGGCGTGTGTATATCTGGTGTATACTTGAATAGGTACATGTCTATGTAGCAGCTTTATTGGAGGTATGAAACCGTGAGACGTTTGCTAGGTAGTAGGTAAGTAGGTAACCTAATCCGATTTTGAGAAAATTGAAAAAAATGTATTCAATAAATAACGGACGCAGAGTATACGGGCGCGCAGGTAATGCACCAGCTTACGGATAATCCGCAGAAATAACGAAGTAAACTGAAAAATAGATGTCGGATTATCTGTCGCATGGTTGGAAACGGTTTTACGTCAACTTATTGCCGAGAATTTTTATCATAACTAGGTAATTTTTCGTGAAAGCCTGCGTTTTTTTTTTCTTCTCTCCTACCTTCCTTTCTTCTTTGTATCGCTATCCTTTTTCTGCACCTTGCCTAGGTATTGCTCCAGCTAGGTGCAAGGTATGAGGTATATACGAATATGTGTGTGCGCGAAAGACAGAAACCGTCACGTCGCCATCGCCATCGCCATCGTCGTACCAAAGGTAAGCTGAAGAGAGCGGATTGTCGTATAGACGAAGTGTAATTAAAATTTGCCATCGGGATCGAGTTAAGCCGCCAGATGACGATGAGCGGTTTAAAGCATACTTTACTCGATAACATTGTCGGATTATAAATGGTAATTTTGCGCCTGAGATTGTGTCAACAGAAAATGCGAACGGCGACGGCCGATTGGTCGACGAGACACTTTCTACTCTCGTACTGTTGCTGATGTAAACCAAAAAGGAAAGCGGCGAGAGAGAAAGAGAGAGAGAGAGAGAGAGAAAAAAACTTGCGGCTTAGATTTTTCCATTATAATAGAATCAACTAGTTCGGAGACGACGACTAGCATCGTTGTGGAAGTTTCCTCGACGATATAATGAAATTCTGTGTTATCTTTGAAAAAAGGTCTTATAACGGTGAGAAAAACGAGTAAAAAAAGTTGATAGGTGTGCTATGGGTGGGGGGAAGGGAGGGTATTTCGTTGTTTTATCTACTAAGATGGGGAATGATGCGATGAGATTTTACGTCGACGTATTTGTAAAACAGATGCCATTTGTTTACCTTGAAATGTGTGCTGAAAAATGTTTTGTTTAGCCTTATTTTCGAAGTCATATTGTCAATGAAAACCAAGCTATTATTCGTTTTGTGGCCTTAGCAGTTCATTGAGACCATTTTTGAGCAACCGCCATGTCAGATATTTTTTCCATTTCATTTTATTAGCACGATTTTCTGTGTCATATTGTCAATGAAATCCAGGTTATTACAGATTACGTAATCTACGCCGGAAGAGGGGGAAGGGGAGTATCAATGAAATCCGTTTCGGAGTCCTAGAACACCATTGAAACCATTTTTGACTATGTCAGATATTTATTCCTATTTTTTTTTATTTATCCCCCCCTCCCCTCCATCCTAACTAAAAATTATTTCCTCAAGTCGATACGAACTAACATTAGTCAAATTTGGACAGTAGGCTTGTATTGGGGGCAAAGGCCGTTAGCGAATAAGCATGTTAAATTTGTCCCGGAGAGATTTTAGAATGATACTTTGGTGGTAGGTGAGTACTACAATGAAACATCCTTGACCGAAATTTTGGGCCTCCAACCCCACCCATTCAAGAAGGGACTGACTTCAATTGAGAAACATGTATTAATTTTTTGTTGAAAGCATTATGGATTACTGTAATTTTTTGGTATGTTGTAGACACTGATGGGAGGCATCCAACAAAAAATCAACACCCCCTCACCCCCTATAATTATTACCCGAATTGACCATTTTTAACTTTATTTATTTTTTTTTAATATGGATAACGATTTCGTAAAATTTTAAAATCATGTTTTTCAGATGCATATTAGACCCCCACATCACGTATATTTTTTTCAAAATTTTTACGAGGGTGCGCCGTTGTGAAAATTTGAAAAAACTTAGAATATGAGGGTGAATGGCGATATATTCGAAAAAATTGGTTATCGATGGAACGATTTCAATTCTTGGTACACTTTTTACTTGGAGCAATAGAAAAACGTAGACAAGACGTAAAAAATTTATCGACCCCCCAAGCGTCCCAAAATAGCACCCCTCCCCCTAATTTTTGGTTATTATAGATAGGTTGATGATATTGATGACGTTTTCACATCAGTCGAACCGTCTGAATACGAATATGAACTTAGTTTCAGTGTCGGCCCTCTTGGAGGCCCCTTATTGGCCTTGAAAAAAGGCTTTTTCTATCCTATCTCACCTCCAAATTATGCTGGTTAGTTGAAATTTGGTATGTAGACGTCAGTAGGGGTGGTAGATGTGCTTCTTGTGAGATTCGACTTTTTAAACCGATTGCACTCCCTGCCAGGGCCAAAATGAATTGAGAAGTTGAAATTCGATGCGTAGATTTAGTATAAGTCTTGGATATGTTTTTTTGGTGGTTTCAACTATTCAGCTCTATTGCGTCCCATCTCAGCCCAGAAAAATGTGCTTTTTTGGGCGGATTTCCTTATTTTTTGATTTTTTCTTCGTTGTAATGTGGATTTAGTATAGGTCTTCGATGTGCTTTTTGGGGGTTTCCAATTTTCAGTCCTCTTGCACCCGCTCGCAGCCCTCCCCTCTGAATGAAATTGTATAGTTGAAATTTGGTATTTGGATTTAGGATAGATCCTAGATGTGCCTTTTTGGCATTTCAACGTTTCAGCTCTTTCACACCTCTTCACAGCCCCAAAAAATAGATTTTTGGTAGATTTTTTTTAAATTTTGAGATTGTCCAACGCATATATCCCCTTCAAAGTGAACAAAGAAGTTGAAAGTTGGTATGTACGTTTTTAGTAAAGGTAATTGATGTGCCTGGGGGGGGGAGGGGGATTACAAATTTTGGGAATTTTAATTTTTTCAAAAAAAGTTGGTAGTAGCTTTGCACTAAAAAAAAAAGTTGTGAATCTAACTTCATTATCGTATTCGGCGGGTTCAATTTATGTGGAAATGACACGAATATCACCAACCTTGGTGCGGAGGAAAAGAGTGTACTTGAGCCGCAAAGTGAGGCTGCGAAAGCTCGGTGCAAAAGCTCGGTGCGACTTTCCTATGATTTTAGATCGACACATGTGGCAAGTATGTGAAATTTCAAAGCTATTCGGGATAAATATACAAGTAACCACTCTACTTAAAATTGATTTTTTTGAAAAAAAATTGCAATTTTCTCTCATGTTGAAAGTGAGTTTAAAAATTAGCAAAGAAATGCTTTTCGATTAATTTGGACACACGGAATACAAATGCAGCGTTTATTTTCCATTCAAACCTTTCGTTCGCATTATGACCTGCACCCTCTCCCCTCTCCTTTCTAATGCTCGCAATTCTGTCATTATGTTCCTTGGCCAACATTTTAATGGTGTAATCTGATATAGAATTTCACGCCGAACAACTTTAATCCTATTCATTTTTAGCGTATTCATCATTACTTCTGAGAAAAACGCATTTTTGAGCATTCTTTGAGTTTTTAAGAACGGCTCAACCCTGCAAAAAAATTGAAAAAATTGTGCTCGTTATCGCAAATACCTTCATGAAAAAAAATTTTCTACACTCCATTCCCCACCCCTTTAGAGTACGCATACGCAGCAATTTAAAGTGTTTTTTAACACCACGCCCCCCCCCCAGTGAAAATTTTTGAAAAAATTGATATTGATACACCCACAATTACTGTACACATTTAGAGTAAAATCAGAATTTTACTTCAAATAGTCGTGAATTCAGAATTGTTTGTCGATATTTCAAGTGAAATGGACGAGGCGAAGGAAAACTTTTAGGCGCTAAAATTTTTCTGTGGGTTACCCAATGAGTTTTTGTGAATTTTAAAAATCCAGAACCGAAGGCATTTCGATTATTCTTATCCGGAAATATTCTTTTGAGGAACACCGACAATGCCCTATCGCCCTCACTTTTTCCAAATTATCTGAAAATTACGAAGGAAAAGGTTTAGAAAATGAACTAGAACGTGGAACATCAGTAAAAAAAATTTTTTTTTTGAATTCATGAAAATGGCTAAAAATCAGTGTTGGTTATGGGATAAGTATGGTTTTTTTTTTTGGTCAATTGTGATGAAAATTAAAAAAATGAATATCCAACATGGCTAAAAATTGTCTTAATGGTCTTCTAGTACCCCAAAACGGATTTTGTTGGTATCCCCCTTCCCCCTACAACCACCGTTGATCGGTAGATTGTAATAGGCTGGTTACCATTGATGATATGGCATAGAAAATCAGGCTAAAAAAAAACTCAAAATAATGTAAATCTTTTTCCGAGCTCATTGCTCGGTTCGATACGTCTACGTACTCGTCTATTTGTCGAAGTTTAAAATTAGAATTGGCGCAATAATCCTTATCCTTGGATTTGGTATTATCTCAAGATTGAGTGTGTAGGTGTAGGTGCAGTTATTCGAAGGGACTGGAAAATGTTTCATATGTTTAGCAATTTACTTGACCGCGATAAAACGTATAGAATTTCTATTTCATTTATGAGAACAATAACGATATATATATATGTACACATTGTAGAGAAGAACGAAGAGAGGAAAAAAGAAACACCTCAGGCATTCCGGACATTTTATTGGATCGTCGCCCGCATCGCGTTTAAAGCTGACAGTAACAAATCTTATATTAAATTCCGAACGAGCTTACTTGTCGTCGATTCGCGAACTTTTAGATTCGAATATGCTTGGAACAATACTTACACGACGAGGAGAAAAGTATAAACTTAATAAAAATAATATTATTCCAGTATGCGTTAGTTGGTTGGTTGGTTGGTTGGTTGGTGTTTCGTGTTAAAGTATATAATAGTACATACGAGAGAAAACTGAAAAGAACCTTGTGGATGGTATTTTGTTGTCTAGAGATACCTACCTACCTACCTACCTATAAACTGCAATAATAATAAATCTGTGGAAATAGGTATACCTGTGTAAGATGAATTCCGCACCGAACGAGACAAATTTTTCGATTTGACGAATTTTGGAGAGAAAAAAAAAATAAAAAAGGAAAAAGTTATGTGGCGTTATTGGAAGATACGCGTATGAGCAATTTAATACCATGTAAAAGGTAAAAAGGACGAGTTAGCTGGGAAATGTTGGCTAGGTATGTGCGATTGAGCAGTCACGCGAAAGATGAACGAATATATATACCAGGCAACCGGGCAACGGTCAAGCTAATATTATACCCAGCTTTACTGTCAAGTGGAAAATACTCATATCACAGATATGACGAGACAACTACCTCCTGGTACCTTACCTACCTACATATACCGCAAAACGAGAGAGTTTTTCGTTTCGCAGAATTACCACTACGCTTCGTACAAGTGGGGGCGAGGTGGATGGTAGAGGAAGAGAAGAAGTGGAGGAGAAAAAAGAAGACCGAAACGAATAAGTATCGTATTCCGTCGCGTTGAAAATTTCACGTCAGCGTTAGCTAGGTATTTACGAAGACACAACGACGACTACGACAACGTTAAAATGTGCCCCTCTTTTTTTTTTCTTTTTTTTTCTCTGTCTCTGTCGTATCTCTTTTCAAATACCAACTTCTCTTTGGTTTCATTTACTTTGGAAGTACTCGACATTTGCCGGCTGTGTTTATAAAATATACGATGCTTTTTGTTTTTGCATTTTTTTTTTTTTTTTTGGCTGGCTTGATGTTTTATATCATCCAGCTCGAAAGAAAATTTTCAAATTAAAAAGTAATTCGTGTTGGGGAAAATTTTCATCGAGCAGATGTACTTGGTAATTTTATTACAAAGTACGAATGTCGTCCTCCTGCCTGCCTACCTACTTATAGTAAACTAATTCAAAATGCAGAAAAATTCGTAAGTGTAACTGGCTTGGAAGGAAAATTTTATGCAGATGAAATATAAGTTTACTTACGCAGCAGTGGTTGGTAAATGTGCATTATATTCTATTGTAACGAAGTGGCCATGGTGGCTTGATTTGCCGCCGTTTGAAAATAATACACGTATTAGTACGAAGGGAAAAGAAAAGGCGTAAGGAACTTGGAGAGAACTTGTTGTGCTGCATTGGAAACTTACTCGTTGGGAGAACTTTTTACAACGTGCGATGGAAAAAGTTGGCCGCAGAATGGAGAAAATTACGAATAATCATTCGATGTGAAGAATTGCCGTATAAGAACGCAATTTACTTTATGTACTCGGTATTTTACTGCCTACATAATATTTATTCATTCGACGGAGAAACGTTCATCGCCTTTGGCAGCGATGTAAAGCGTCGTTGCACGTTGTTTCAAACAAAAATACATACATACTAAATTTCTGCGCTAAATACCTACTGGTAGTTTTTTTTTTAGGTACTCGAAGCGAAAAATAATGGTCTGTACCGAGTATCTGTGAATGTTTTTTTCGTCTCGAGTGCAGATATTGGAGAATTTGATTCTTTTAAAAAGAACGTATTTAAATTTTCGAATGATTTTTAACGCTGTGTTTATCTTGAATTAAAAAAATTAATGAACCGGTAACAATAACGTTGATTTTTCTCAAATGAAAATATATGAGTAGTTCTTTTGTCGAGATTTTTCTCTTTCGAACGTGAATGAAAATGAGCTACCTTGGTTGCGCTGAGATGATAGGTATTTATTTTCAGGCGCGATTCTTTCGTGGAGTGGATGATTACAATAATATCTTGGGATTTATTTATCATTGTTTTATCATTTTTTTAAAATTGTTTTTTTTTTTTTTTTTGAATTATGCCAAAGTTTTATAATACGAATTAGATGATCGTTCGCGAACGATATTCATTTGATGAGAGTAGAATGATGGTAATTTTAAATCAGAAGTTTTTCCAGTTTACATACCGAGCCACCGTTCATCGATACAGATTCATTTACAAGTGAATCGTTCGCGAACGACATCAAGTTCTTGAGAAATTGTTGCCAATAATGAATCGATATGGTAATTTTGAAATCAGAATTACATTTATTCATTCAGTTGCTGAGTCGTTCACGAACGATCATCTTTTTCAAAATAAATCGTTCGCGAACGACACGCATTTCGTGAGAGTAAAATGGTGATATTTTAAGATTCAGATTCTTGCAAATTTATTTGCTGAATTTTGCATGAGTGACGATTTATCTATCAGTAACTCGTTTGTGAACGATATCAATTTTTCAAGAATTTTCGGACAATTGGAATTAGAATGACAACTTTGAAATCCGGATAAAATGTGCCCATTTTTTGCCAAGTCGTTCGCGAACGGCGATTCATTTTTAGGTGAATCGTTCGCGAACGGATCCCTTGCTTGAGGTTTTATAGTCATAACTAATTAGAAAGGTGATTTCCGAAATTCAAATTGATCACACTTGATCATTTACCGAGTCGTTCACGAACGATGATTCATTTTCAGGTGAATCGTTCGCGAACGACATTCATTGTTGGAGAATTTATAGTCCATAACTAATTAAAATGGCGATTTTGAAATTCAAATTGATCATACTTGACCATTTACCAAGTAGTTCACAAACGATGATTCATTTCTGAATGGATCGTTCACGAACGACATCCATTTCTGGAGAATTTATAGTCAATAACTGATTAGAATGGCGATTTTGAAATTCAAATTGATTATACTTGACCATTTACCAAGTAGTTCACAAACGATGATTCATTTCTAAATGGATCGTTCGCGAACGACATCCGGTTTTTGAGAATTTTAAAATAAAAATCAACTATAAAGGTGATTTAAAAATTCAGATTATATTTACTTATTGATTTATTTATTTGTGGAGTCGTTCACTGATGCAGATTCAATTCCAAATGAATCGTTCGTGAACGACATCCATTTTTAAAGAACTGTCAACAACTGTTCATAAACGACGATTCATTCAAAAGTGAATCGTTCGCAACAACATTCAATTTACTTGATGATATGCGACATTACTCACTCACAAACGACGATTCATTTCCAAGTGAATCGTTCACGATCGATATTGTTTTCTTGAGAATTGATAGTTGAATGATAATTCCGAAGCCTGAATTTAACCTAATCTATTAACCGAGCGATTCGCGAAAGATGATTCATTCACAAATGAATCATTCGGTGGTATTACCATAAATTTTGCTGGAAAATTGTAGCCTTATTTTTAAATTAATCTAAAATTTATTCAATCTTTATTTGTCGTCCTAGTCGGTCGTTTGTCACAGAATATTCACTCTACAATGAATCATTTGGAAACGATATTCATTTTTTGATGGAAGTTTTCAACGTCTTGTTATTGTGTAGAAAATAAAAATTTCCAAATAAAATGGTTATAGTCGTTTGGAAAAAACTTCCAAAATAGAAATACATAAATGAGATGAGACTACACATTGAACTTGATATGAGTTAATGATTCGATTCCACGAATCAATTTTGTTCCCATGTCGAATTATATGTGTATAGAATCTCTGTAATTAGCCTTATTTTACCAGTCCATTACGGTCCATCGACCTACTGTAGAAGAGAGAAGAGGGTGGGATCATGTCAACAAACTTTATTTTTGGGGTCTTAGAAGACCACTTTGATCATTTTTGACCATGTCACATATGTTTTATTTTTATTCGGCCCCCTCCCCCCCCCCCTCCAACCGAAATTGAAACCCATTTGCTCAGCTCGATACCGATGAAAATTGGTCAAATTTGGGAAATAAGCTTCGATTAGCATCAAATTTGATATTCTTAAGTGCGGTTGAACTCTGGTCAAAATTCAGTTATATCAATATTTGGTGGGGGGGGGCGGGAACTGGGGAGCTAAAATCGAAA
>FIZR01000633.1:0-10949 GCA_900060175.1 Ferrisia virgata | reverse complement strand
ACCAATGCGGTGAGGTTTCCATGTTCACGCAGATACCCGCATTGGCGTGACACTTAAGTGAAGATGCATTTCGAAATCACGTATGCCAAGCTGGTTTACGTAATCGCGAAACAACATCTCGAACTTCAATTTTACCTATGATTTTCAATTACTTTTGCTATTCTAATTTGAAGAATTTAAAAAAAAAAAAGATTTCATCAAATCGTATTTTTCCTAAAAGACTCCCGAAGATCTCAAAAAATTCTGAAAAAGACGAGTATCAATTAAGGGGTTAGAAATGCAAACTTGTGGTCAGACGTAAAAAATAGATCAAAATATGATGGGAGGGGGGGCGTAAGGGGAATTAATACAACAGTGGATCAATAAGGAGGTTAAAAATGTAAACTGAAGGGCAAAAAGATCAAAATATGGGGGTGGGGGCGCAGGGGGAGTTATTATACAACAGTATGAGATACAAAATAAAGCTTAAAATACTTAATTCTACAGAAAAGCGTAACGCAGGAAGGATGATAAAATTGATAATCAAAACAAATCACGTTGCTATCAAAATAAATTCAAACCGTATTTTTTCTAAAGTCAATTAGAAACTACTTTTGGCACAAAAAAATTTGGTATCAATAATTTTAGGCACTTCAATTCAACAGTCCGTCATTTTTCTGAATAAAATGATTGCTTTCTGTCGATGTTATTTACCATACAGTGATATTTCTCCGATAACTTGTACAAAATTCTCCTCCCAGCAAAAAATCTTCTGTGAAGAGTCGAAAATGTGGTCTTGTTCCAGGTAACGTTGGTCTGTTGGAAACGTTCTACGTTTACTATGCTGTAATTTGCAAATAATCAGCAACTTATGACTGCGGTAAACATGCCAAGACGACTTTCATTTCTACCTATAAACAAAAATATTACTATGTAAACGCAATGCAAATTAAAAATTTTATGAAAGTTTAATTTCCTGCATCGACGCAGGATAGGTACGCAACACAAAATGTTTTGAATTGAACTTACCAAAACTGTCATTCCTTCAGAATATCGCTTCTGGAAAAGTCATTATTAATCTGCAACATTACACACCATTCTTCCAGAACAAAACTCTTGATGTATATGGAAATTACAGGCAATGGAACTTGAAACACTGTAAACAACAAAAAATTAATAAACGCGATGTAGAAGAGGTACTAAAAGAAAGTTATATTCGGATTGCGAAATACGAATAGTTTTAAATGAAAATTATCTCGAATCAAAATAATACGATGTAGAAATCATAGTTAGAATTCGCAGCTTCACATACATGCGATCATACTCAAATATTCAGATATTTTTTATTCTAACACTTACGAGATTTTAAATGAGTATAATGCTTGGCCAATCCGATGAACTTCCAAGCTCACAGCAGGAACACTTCAATGACAAACATGTAACGTGCTGTTCATGGAGTTGGTTGAACGAACAGTACACCAGCTTCTGAAGAATGATCACTAAAAAATTTTGATTTAACAGTTGGTAATACGTCATAGAGATAACACAATTACATACAGTGAACTATTTACACACAACACTGAAAAAACCAACAAGTTTTGATTTATCGCCGTGAAAAAAAAACGTAAAAGTAAATTTATAATTTGATTTAAAAAACGAAGTAAATATTTTTAAAAGCAAATGAAGAAGCAAAAATGATCTATTTTATATAATTTGTAATCTTCAAATTTTCGGAAGTATGTTAAAAATTTTGTCAATCTTTTTATAATGAAATTCAACTTCCTTTAAAATTGAAAAAATATCAATTTGGAAAAAATTTATCAATACAAAAACGAGTTAGCACATTGTACAAGAACACAAATAGAAAAAATCACATCGGAATAATCGTATAGAAAAGTGTAGAAAGATGAAAAAAGAAGCATACCCGGAGGGCTAAAAATAAAACGAAAAATTCTTCACACGACGATACGAAAAAAAAACTCGAATGAAAATAATTTAAACCTCTCACAATCGCAAAATTGACATTCAAAATAAATTTAGCTAATAATTCAAACTTACCAGTTTAAATTGCAGTCCAAATTTGTGGTGTGTATTGCACATGGTACTGATGGCACTTCCAATTTTTATTCAATACTTCAAAGCTTGAAATAATCTGTGATTGAAAATAAAATGAAAATGAAATAATTTGAATCACAATTCGACAACTGGAAGAGCACACTAATTGTACACCACACCGTACCTAATCAATTTACAGACACAAACTGTACTAAAAAATATACGCACCATGATAAACATTCAGCTTTTGAATCAAGCTCTTCACCGCACGAGCAACCAAACTTGAATGCATTGTCAGTGCGTTCTAACATCCATCTATTGGAGGAGTTCTTCACTGCATCAGTACCAAACTCGAAAATGAACTGTCAGCACGTTCCAACATTCAGCTTTTAGATACGTTCTGCACCGCATCAACAACCAAACTTGAATGGATGGTTAGTGCATGTTAACATCACAGGACCTGCAAACCAGAGCAAAAATAAACAATGAATGTAGCTATTTATCTTTACAGCAATTTTAATTTTATTGCCTTTTACAACATTACATAATTACGACCACCTCACTTTTATTCAGTTTATCAGTATGGTCTAAATTCGCAAAAGGAATTTCAGCTACCTGCTGGGCTATTGTGGTACAGTTGAATACACATGCGTATTCATTTTTATATTTGCCTTATTGTATTCCGTTCCTACCTATTTTCAATTTATCACTTCGCCACACAATAGGATATGAATCACCTGCTAAGCTAATATGTTACTAGTCAGTGATGCAGGTGTGCATCATTTCTTTCTTTATCTAATCAGACCGTCAGCCCCTTTTGTTCCATTTTACAGCTTTGAAATTTATTGCTTTTATAACCCCACACCATGGTGAAAAAAATTGCCTAATCAGAAGATATGTACTATAAATCAATATGTGTCAGATTGGCGGCCTTTATTGTTCCATTTTAAACCTTTAAAAATTGAAAACTTGGTTATTTAAATCTTTTTGTTGGCAAGTACATACATACAATGATGAATAAACTTATAATAAAAAACACTTATTTCTTGGCAGCCATAAATATAGAGTAAACATGAGCATACTTGACAGGAATAATTATACAAATTGGACTTCATATTGTAATCAAAATATTCGCTCTAGCACTCAATTTACATACTTGTAGGCTAGATCATTGTTTTGAAATCATTAAAATTATTGTAAGAATTAGCGTACCAGTTTCAAAATAACCAGTACCACATATCATTGAAAGTATAGCTATGTAATAGCAATTAAAAAACTTACAGGACATTCTCAACACAATAAGGTGGACTGAACAAGCTACACAACAAATTTGTTGAGAGAGAAACTATCGCATTTGAAAACAATTCAAGGGACTGAAATTTTGATTCAGTCGTTACTCACGCTTTGAATGTTTCTACTTGATTTTACATTTCAAACTCAAGACACTGCAGAAATCAACGAAAATAATGGTGTGATGTGTGGTAATGTAACGACAATGTATAAAAAATCACGATAAAACACGAGCATCAGTACAAGAATAAGTAGTTTTTACTAACACGAGAATTTGCGCAGCTCATGGAACAGCTCTTCATTTGAACGCATCTCACAGAATTCATATTTTTCACATTCGATAACTATTGCATAATGCACATTTAACAAAAATATTTCTAGTATTAAAAACAATAGTCAACATTCTGCAATAAAATAATTAACTTCGAACAAAACCACATGAGCAAATTTCAACAAGTACGCGAAGGAACTGGAAACAAAATGAACGAAAGAATAATCCGCGAGCAATGGAATACAACACAACTAGAATATAGACCAGACAATTTCAAACATCACTGTCAAGTTTGAATTCTCGTCACTAGGATCGCTAGTTTATACCATGTGAATGCACCGTGAAAAATCAAACTCTGATCTTTTACTAACGCAACTATCGGTAATTTTAAATACTACTTATAATTTTCGTTGATAATTCGTGAAATTTTTCATACTAATTTAACTTTTTGGAAATTTATTAAAAATATGGGTTGTATTTTCAATTATTTCGTTTCGTAAATTAAATTATATGTAATTATAATCTACCGCTAAACTGTCGGGAATTATCATTACATAAATTTAAGGGTTCGATGGGACCAAAAACAACTTTCTTAGTGTTCGATACAATCCAAAAAATAATAGTCTTTCGATAAACTGTAGCGATAGACGAAAACTCGTCGAACGCTACCTTCTGAACTAATCTTACATTTACAGTAAAATAAAGAGAACACTAGAGAATGCTGATCATTCACGTCGTTCATGAAGATTAAGTTTCACAGTTTCAGTATAGGTTTCGATACAGATGTCACTAACCTCGCTATGAACGAAACAGCTATACCTCCTTTCACCAGTCTAGCTAGAAGTTCAGATCCATCCACAGAGAGCGTTGTAATTCATCGGTAAAGAGATCTATATGGAGAATATATTTGTAATTCATGCTTCTATGCGTAATTTTCTCAACAAACACATACTCCTGGAAAAAAAATGACAAATAATATATCCAAAAAATTGACATATTCTCTATCCATTATAAATTATCAACGATACTGCCCACATAAGAGCCCATTCATTTTTCAATTATTGAGGATCGAAGGATGAAATTGACGAAGGTTGTTGACTGAGAAGAAATGACTCGTATAATTTTATTTACAGATACCTATGTGCAACAAAGGCATTTGTTCATTTGCTTTTACAAATGTGTATTAAAATAAATAAAAAATGAAGTTAGCAGCATCAAAAATCTTCTCATAAATACGCACCATGTTGAGAACTGATCTGTCCTTAGTCTGCAATCGATTCTCAAATCTTATTCACGGCCGATTTCATTACTTCTGCAAATACATATCAATTCACGACATTGCTCACTGCTACATACGCATACGCCTTTCTTCAATACCAATCCACTCAACTTCTGTAATTTTGACACTTCTCATTAATACACTAAATTAAATACTTTACGTATCAATGACTGTAAAACACTCGATAAATTCGTTAGTTAATTAAACAAGCAACATTGACATATTAAAATAATAAAACCTAGTGCGAGAGTACGTCGTATTCGTATACACTTACATACACATTGTTTAAATATTGTCAACACGTTTCCTGCTCGAATCGGAGAGGAATAAACCTGACGAAGAGGGAATGGCGGTGGTACGGTGGTACAGTGTTGCAGACGTTAATACGGTTAACGTTCTCTCTCTCATTTTTCATTTACAGGTGTTACAAAATATACCACACCAGAAACGGAGACCAGTCATACTGCCGTGTTTTCGCGATTTGTCGACCAGACTTCGACGTACTCGGTGGTTTCTGTCAAGTACTTACATTTTAATGGCATAGTTCAGTGATCGACGATCGCGCATCGGTCGCTTAAATAGTAAATAAATCGACACGGTAGTATTGTTAATTTTTCTTCTTCCACATGTGCCTGAACGTAAGCTCATTTCGAATGATTTTTACCAGTGTTTGCGCGCTTGTTTGAAACGTAATACAGCAAATTTTATCGATCATTTTATTGTGTATGCGCGTAACGTTTTTCGATGCCAATCATCAATTTTTGACCGAATCGTGTACTATAGTTCCAGCAGAAATTGAAGTGATACAGAAATTCGTGCTTGGCAAGATTCTCTTCAGCTAATTTAAGTGAGTTTCAATTCCAGTTCACCTAAATAAATCATAACTAAATATTTGATAATTATCGCATGGTTAGAAAATTGAAAATTTTTCAGTTTTTCAATTGAAGAAAATACTTAATTTTTAATGGAAAATACTTAATTTTTAATGGAGCTTTAAAAATCGGGAAAAAAAGAATATTCAATTTTTTAAAAATGATTTTTGCATTAGGCATACGTATTGCAAAATTTTTCCTTTACAAAATAATTTTAAAAAAAATTTCGTATTGAATTGTAATCAATATACTTTTTTTTTAGAATATAGACGTCTTGAAATATTTTTTCAATAGGAGCAGAACTAACAACAACGATAGGTCGAAGTGGTACAGGGTATAGGGAGGGATGGTCAAGTACTCCTTCATTATTTTCAACACAAAATGTAAATTCAAAGGTTAATTTTGTGAACTCTTTAAACTTACGTTTGAATTTTATTAATTAAATATAAAACTTTCATGAAAATAAAGGGGCTCAAGTCTTCCGTTTGCTTTTCTCTATTTACGCCCATGAGCAAGACTAAAGAATGAAACTGAGATAAACAGAAATTTTGATAAAATTTTGATTTACTTGTACGATATGTTGCTTGCCACAATTTTGAAGCATCGCATCGGCTTCACTGGAGACGAATTTCAATCATAACCGATTTAAGATCAAATTTGGAAAACGCTGGCATTATGAAACCTTTGGAAAAGACAACGATTCGCTCACCATATCTTGGAATGGTTCTATTATCGTCAACTGCTTTCTTCAGTTCAAAAAAAACTAGGAGCATGTAAAAATGGCGCCTAATCAGCTCGGCTCATCTAACAAACAAATAAAAAACAAAATCAAACATCATCATACAACAAAAACTAATTTTAAATAAATCTAACTAATTATGTAATGTGCCACTTTAAAGAATTTTAAAGCTTTTAAGAATTCACAGAAGATGCAAAAATGAGCATCACCCAGATTGCGGATCCATCACTCATTCATTATAACAATAAGAAGAGGGAGAAAAAAATACACAAACTTTTTTCTACGTTTCGAAAAGCATATTTTGATTTGGGTATAATTTTGTAATTTGATCTTCAACTTTTATAAATAGTAATACCCCCTCCCCACACAAAACTGCAATAGTAATTCCTAACCATTGTTCTTTTCAAACTCCCCCCCCCATTTTTTAACAATTTTGTACCTTTTTAAATACACATAAAATGTTATTTTTAGTGAAAATGTCAGCAATTCTTTTAAGGTGATTAATTCAAACAAAATTTCCATTATTTTAGCATCTTTAAAATAAAATTGAACATTTTAAAAATTCTCAATCATTTTAGAAATAGATACTGCATCAAGGGTATTACAATAAGACTAAGAAAAATTATGAGAAGGGCTCGTTCAACTTTTGAGTGGTTAAATAAAGGTTGATGGTTTACTTCAGATACATCGTATCTATGTAATCGGTTTAATGGTCCCAGAACACCATCATCGCCATTTTTGATTAAATTAAAAATTTACTTCATTTTTCTTTTTTATTTCTTTTTTTTTTCGACGACTAAAATCATTTACATGGACCAAAATCGCTAAAATTTAGCCAATAGGCCGGAGTTGATGGTGGATTAGATAAATAAGACTTGAGACGACCTTTGAGACCATTTTTGGCCATTTCAGATATTTATTCCATTCATTTATTCATTGTTCCGGAATTAAAAATCGCTCACTCAGCTGAATACCGAGCAAAATCGGTCAAATTTTGGCAAAAGGCTTATATTGGCGGTGGATTTGATATTTTTAAGTGAGGATGGAGTCAAAATCCAGTTATGCCCCAATTTCGGGGAGGGAGTGCTGAGAGGCTGAAATAGCAAAAATTGTTCATTTTCCAACTAATCGATAGATAATCCGAAGTTGCGTAACATATCCATAAATCAGCGTCTTAGGTTAATTAGTAGGCGAGATATGACAATAATTTCCACCCTCTTTAACCTTGAAAAAAGCTATACCAAGAATAGCTCCCCTTCAAATTGAGTCCTGGAAGGTGAAATTGGGCATACCGATTTATTAGGTGTCTTGAGTTGCGGTTTTTGGCGTTTTCAACTGTTCAAATCTGCTGCAACACCCTCGAAGTAATTTTTCGAGCGGTTTTCTACTTTGTCCCATGCATATCTCCCCTCTGAATTGGGCTAGCAGGTTAAAATTTGGCATTTCGATTTTGCAGGTGCTCTAGACGTGCTTTATAGAAGTTTTGACTCTTCAGACCAATTACATGTAGTTTTTTGGAGAAATTTTTTGGTGATTTTCAAATTTGTCTTTTGCTTTTTCCTATACCTATCTCACACCCCAACTGAGCTACCAAGTTGAAATTTACCGTATGGACTTGGTAGGAATCTTAAATGTGCTTATTAGAGCCTCCAGCTATTCACTCCAATATTCACCTGTACCTCTACCACTGATTTTGTTTCATGAATGAAACGATTCCTAAATCTCCAATATTTTAAGAAAATCAGGCTTAAATAGCAACTTTGCTATTTAGTCTTGATTTTTTATGTCACATTGTCAATGAAAATCAGACTATTACAGTCAATCAATCAACACTGGTGAGGGGGGGGGATACCAACAAACCTATTCGAGTTCCTAGAAGACCATTTAAGACAGTTTTTGGCCATGTCAGATATTTATTTATATTTTTTTCATCTTATTTTTTCTCGAACATTAAAATCATACTGACCAAAATCGCTCCAATTTGGTGACGGATTAGATATATATGAGTGGGGATGATCTTAGGTCAAAATTTGGTTTTGCCCCATTTAGGCAGAGGGAGTGCTGAGGTGCTAAAAACACAAAAATTATGTCTTTCGGAGTGAATCGATTGAGAATCCAAAGTTGTATAATATATCCAAAAATTCATCTCTTACGTCAATTAGGAGGAGAGATAAGAGGGGTTTCCCCTCCCCACCAGAATGAGCTAGGAAATTGAAATTTGGTAGGTACATTCAGTAGGGGCCTTGGATGAGTCTTTCCCATTTCACTCCCTTACAGCTCCGAATATGTGGTTGTTTAGTCGTTTTTTCTAATTTCAAACGTTTGTTCTTCGCATAATTCCCCTCCAAATTGGGCTAGAAAGTTAAAATGAGGTATATACAGCTTTGAGGACCTTAAACGTGCCTTTCGGAGGTTTCGACTTTTCAGCTCCATTGATTCCTATTCTCAATGCTGATTAGGTTTTCAATTTTCAAGATTGTAATATGTCACGAAAATCAGGCTGAAAAAGTATCGCACTTTTACATTTTTCAAACGAAAATTTTTTCAAAGATTTAGATCAATGGTACTGATTTACATAACAATCCTGCAGAGTTGTCTTCGAATTTAGAGCAAAATGAAAAGCTTTAAAACTCATCTTATACATAAAACCTCAATTTTAATCGTAAAAAAATTCAATCGAAGTCATTAATTTCTGTATAATATATAAAGATCTACATTGATGATATTTCAAACATAGGCCAGATTCTTTCAATAGTAATAATATATGGTTGGGATTGGACAACGGAGCATCAAACATTTACCTATCTACCCAGATAATCCTTTACTTACGTCGCAGTAGACATAAACATACATAATTTTTTTGCGCCTTTTTTTCTCTACCGGTGATTCAAAAGCATATTTATAATATTCATCCGTATCTTTATAACGTTGAACTATTTCCATAAATAATAGATTTACATTAAGAAACCCGAGTAATTTTTTTTTCGCATTAAAATAAATACGTTAAAACTCGTTCGTCCCTCGAGAGAACAGTTACACTATTTATTAGATTGTTTACTCTCATCATCAACTCAACTGTACCATTACAATTGGTTAAACTGGAACAGTAACGAACGTCAGACTGCGGCACTGGGAATCGTCATCTCGTAAATATCTCGAGCCACCGCTACGAGGTGCAGAAAAATTTAATATTTGATTTACGATCATTGTAGGTACTTATAATAATGTTTTTAATCTCGCACACTTGACGTTGTATCGTATCGTATCGTAGCGTAAAACAGATCATGTCTCAGTCGGCGGTTGTAACCTTTACGACGAGATTAATTTGTCAATTTGAAAATCCACCGTGCCGACTGCCAAGTGCCAATGACATGCCATTTACAAATTTATAAATCGAACAAGCTTCGGTGTTCAGCTTCTGGTTAAGGTCGGATGACGCGAACGATTAATTCGCATCACGCCGCTAACTCGATACTTTATGTAGGTATTCCTTTTCTTCTTTCTTAATTCAATATAGATGCTACATTATTATACGGCTATAAGCTGTGATTGGGGGGGGGGGAGGGGAGCGCAGCGATCGTTATACGCATATTTCTACACCTAAATGGCTCTATTTCAACTTGCTTCCGAACACACTGTATCGAGAGATAGGTAAAGGCATATCATGCTGACGTAAATTACACACATACATGGCGATATTTTCTTTCTCCGGTTGGCACGATGTTTATATGAAATTATTATTGTGTACCAGCAACACGCGTGCATCTTCTCTCTTCTTAAATATATGTATAGCTACGTATATCTCTTACGAGTTAGCAGGTAGCTGCGTATCTTTAGCTCCTCATCGTATTCTCAATTGACCTAAATAAAGGACGAGTGTACAATACGTCAGCGAAATTCACTCCAGTTCAGGATATAAAAATTGATGTAGTTTGGAATTTCCACCAATACGAATGATGCGCCGCAGATCTATACATTGTACAGGTACAAATGGACACAGCGAAAGCAAATGTTTATCGATTGTTTACGACGCGACTGCGAGTTCGATTTTTGGAAATACCACAAGAGATCTATTCAAGTTTCATCGGTGATCACTGTTCTTCAAATAACCTGTAACGATTTTCGGAAATTTATGACAGAACCAGAACCACAACCAGTTCAAAATCAAAAAATTCCTGTTTTGATGTTCTAGAAGATCAATGAGATCATTCTTCTCTTTTAGCAATTCAAAACAAGTTTTCCGGCCACCCTATTAATTCAAAACGTCCATCAGGTAATCTTCAATATCCAGTCTTCTAACAAAAAAATCAAATTGATGTATGTTCCAAGTCACATAGGTGTAGAGGGAAACGAAAAAGTCGACGAATATGCAAAATCTGCCGAAAACCCTACTCCACTACACCTTATAAATCCCGATGACACCAAAAACATCCTCCAACACATTCAACAATCGAACTGGCAAAA
>FIZR01000627.1:0-15877 GCA_900060175.1 Ferrisia virgata | reverse complement strand
TCTAAGAGAAACTGGACGTGAAACTACATTTCTTATGCTATCTATCAGTAGTATAAATAGTACGGTGCTAAGTACTGATCCTTGTGGTACTCCATTTTCAATTTCATACAATTCTTGAATAAGGCTTGTCCCATGTCCGTGTGTAGTTGTACCTTGTATTGCAAACGTCGGTCTGCGGGGGCGTTGCTTTCGCTAAAGTCTCTAAGGTACGTATGGGGTAAATTTTCCCACTGATTGGCGAGAGAGATGCTTTCTAATATGCGAATAAGACGATACATATATCGGTATAGGTATAGGTATTGGTATTGGTATTGGTATTGGTATTGGTATTGGTATTGGTGTAGGTATATGGCGAAGCATTATTACACTAGTAAGGTCGATTCATCCGCATAATTTGCCGACAAAGATTTTGCCATATTAAAATAGGATAATAAACAGACGAATGATTTCGGAGCGCAAAAGAAAGGTGAAACGCTCGGTCAGAATATACGTATGGTACGTATGGTACGTATGGTACGTATGGTACTCGTAATACCACACAGTAGGAGTACGGCAACAGCACGACACATATGTAGTAGGTACATAGGTAAAAGGTAAACGCATCCTTTCGGCGCGACAACGAAATTTTCTATTCGTTTCGCACACAAGCGTATATACGCTATACGACGATGGCCTGTACATCGTAGTAAGCAAATGCTCAATAGCAGACAGCACACGCTTAGCCAATACCCCCGCTGCGGCGTTTAACACTGATCACTCACCCTCAAAATACCTATACCTATTTACCATTTAGTGTTTAGTATTTAAGTATTATTTAGTATATTTTAGTATTTACCGAGCTGCTTACATTCGGCTCGCACTGAACGATGAACGATTGAATGATGGATAAATACCGCTATCGCCGCGCCACCCTTATCCAGCACAACCGTGCATTGAAATCGGCTATACCGAGGTAAATATTTATCAAACTTATACCAACCGAACGGAAATTATACGTACGAAATATTCTATTGAAAATTTACCCCTACAATGAATTTTTCTCTAATCTGCGCCGTTTACGTTCCATTTGAATAACACGGCTACCGCGTATTACAATATTTTTATGCTTACTGCTCAGGCTCATTTATGCCGATGCGTTTAAATAGGTAGTAAATAGGCCAAGCCAATGGGTAGAGAGAGGTACCTACACTATACTCTACCCAATACCTACGTATACGATCTATGTATACACGTACTTAGGTACGCGAGTATTATATTCGTATTTTATACGTGTACGGTGCGCGGTGTATTATTGTATATGGTACCCAACAGTCAATACGGCTAAACTAATATACTCGTATCATTTTATATATACACATCTAAATTTTTCGCTCTCTTACATAGACAACACGTGATACGTGTATGGTCGTAATTACGTACTACTTACGACGCGACGGCACACTCGTAAAAAAAAAATACTCGTATAAGTAGTTAATCGAGTTTAGCCGAGTGTAAGCGTACGATTTTATTTACACAACAAATCCGATTTTAAATCATACTTAGTAATTCGTAGACGAGCACTCTAATCGAAAATAGTAATTATTCGATAACTTTGTTTTTAGTGTGATTTTCTGAGAGGGGTTTATTTATTTTTCTAATTTCTCCTCCCCCCCCCTCATCCTTCCCGACCTCAAGACCAAAATCATTTACCTGGCTCGATACAGAGTAAAATCGCGCTTAGATTCGTCCCCGAGACTTAGATCGTTTGTTCGGCAGCGCATCGCATATTACACCGTAGTCGAGTTAAATTAACATTAAATAACGGAAAAATTTGTGGCCAATTTTTTTCGCAGAATTGTAAATCATCGTGCCCTAAACAACGTATCCAAAATCAGACAAGTCCTTCTCCTCGAGTGTCCTAAAAACAGGTTTTTTTTACCAATAACTTTACCTAACTTTGTTCCTGAACGCGATAGAGAAAAAAAGTCGGATACAGAAATGTAGCTGATCAAATTTCTGATAAAAAAGATTATTACATATTTTTTTCGAAAATCGATTAAATCGCTTTAAAACGACGAGTTCGGAAAGTAGGCCTCATGCGCTGACGTAATGTTCCGCGCGATGTCCTGTCACGTCGCGAGAGCCAGGCGCGAATGTTCCGTAGACACCCGGGCTCGATTCATTTTCCGCATGCCTAAACAAATTACGCAGACAAAATGTTGCGATAGCTCGTGCTAAAGTAATTATTGTTCGAATAAAGACATAGTACGCGTGTAATATTTTAAAATTACTTCAATTTTACAAAATAGATTTATTTTCGTCGTACTTTTTACAACCACCTGGTAATGGATCATTGATACCGTATTCTCTCTTTTCAGATTCATCGTGAAATCGGCTTTGGGAGGTAAAAAATTTATGTCCTACATTCATTTCAGGGAGGCGTTTCACAAAACTATTTCCTTCGTGGTTTTTCAGAAAATCGTGGAAAAACGCGAAATGTGGAATCATTTAAAAAGATCTAAGAAAGGGGTAGCGGTGAAAACTCGCTACCAACGATTATTTCGAGTTAAAATACGTGTAATATTTCCATTTTTTAAGAAAAATTTCAAAAATTATTTTATTTTTTTTAGATTTTTTGAAAATTGTTCCGCTCGGAGTCAGCTTTGCAAATTGAAAAAATTAAGCTAGAAAACTGAAAATGTTCGTCACATTATTTTGAAATAATTTCGCAACTATTGCGACCCCGCCGTTTGCAGATTTCCCCAAAAAAAAGCGAAATTTGGCCCACTCTCTGTTTAGGTATACTGAAAGAAAATTGAGCCCGCTTGTCTATGAACGTTTGCCGCTGGCTCTCGCGTCACGATAGAAACATCACGCCAAACATTACCCATTTTAAAGCGTTTCGATCGATTTTCGAAAAAAATATGTAATAAGCTTTTTTATCGGGAAATTTGACCGGCTATATTTTTTGATCCAACTCTTTTTTTCTATCTGGTTTCGGAACAAAGTTAGGCCAAGTTATTAGTAAAAAAAAACTGTGTTTAGGGCACAAACGGAGATATTGGGGAAGAAGCACCGGTCCGATTTCGTCCGATTTTGGATGCATTATTTATGGGGTGGGGGGTACTACAATTCTTCTGAAAAAAAAAAAAACATTATGGCCATAAATTTTTCCCTTATTTAGTCATTTTTTGCGCCAATTTGACTGGACTATGACACGAGTACGGATGAGCTTGAGTTAAAATTTAATCAAATTTTAGTGAGGAGGTACTGAGGGCCAAAAATCGCAAAAAGTATTTGTTCGGGAACCAGGGTGTGTAATAACGCCAGTATTTGACTTTTCTGAAAAATTTCGATTTTTCCCATAATTTAGATACGAGTTCGTGAACTTTTAGGCTCCTGAGTGAAAAGAAAATACATCAATTTCTCTTCATAAAACCATTTTTACTATGCTGGTAAATAATATCAATGCCTTTCCCTACGAAAAGGTATTATTCGAGAAAAAAAGGAGGCAAAAAAAATTAAAAGAGTTTCCCGAAGGTTTTTATCATCCCATTGAGCTATTTTATGAGAATTATTATTCGGTTTTGCCATCTGAAACGTGAATTCGTCGTAAAAAAAGGTTAATTTCACGAATTGGCATTGTTGGGGTTCAAAATGGAATCTAATAAATTTTAAATAGAAGTATTAACTTTCAAACTTGAAAAGTGCAAAAAGGTTGAAAACACAAATTTATAGATCGTATCTTTTCAAACACGGCAACTGCACTGGATAGCGTTGTTTTCAATTCGTAAATATGTGCTGCTGGTAACATCACTTTCACGAACAGATAGATGGTTTTAGAGATATTAATAGGTGGCGTTATTAAGATACTTTACCTTATTTCTTATTGTTGCCGTTATATATATATATGTATAATTGTATATATGTAGTTGTATCTAGCTAGAACCTACACATGCACAAGTACGCACACCACATATGTATTGTAGTAACACGTGGATAGACTAGACTCTTTAGGCTTCGAGTTTCTGCCATGAATTTTCAAATTATTGTTACATCGTGCTCGTGTACAAGTTCTACTCAATGGTAATGATAAGAGTTGCATCTCAACGGCTCAACGCATTCACGCGTTGGCACGTTGCGCTGAAAAAGCGGATACACACCGTACGTCCGTCTCTGTAGTGGATATGTGGATATGTGGAGATGTGGAGATGTACCATACTTGTAAATAGTCTAAGTGTATCGAGTACAGACTGCGAGTATGATGACGACAACGACGAAAACTAAAATTTGATAATAATTTACCTAGCAAACAAAGCGTATCCGAATTTAAAGTCGCTCTTTATATCGAAGAAGAAGGCGACATATACGAGTACGAGATACGACAGCAAAGAGAAGTAAATGAAGCGACCGTGCGTAGTATGTAAGTTAGTTAACTACAGCTACTTAGCTACTTAGCAGATTATATAATGCGTGAAAACTTCGCTCGACGGCTATTTAACTCGAAATTAATGATCACTTTCACCTTGTACGAGCTACGTATCTATTTGTATTTCATACTCGTGCGAATGGGCTTCGAGTATCGAGTATTCATTTCGCCCCCTTTTTTTTTTTTTTTTTCAAGCTTTCAAGCCGATGAAACGGTTATACTATATCGTAGGAAATTACAAACTGTCACATACAACCTACCTCATCCGTATATATTACTGTAGCGCAAATATCGTGCTTTCTGTTTTCCAAAAACTTTGCTCTCGTTTCACTCGAGCCTACCTACTATGTACAAATATGTACTCATTAACGAAATTAGTATTCAAGAAGTTGGAAAATTGGAATCCATTTCTAAGGTAGTCTATTATAAAATGGTTGCTCGATTTTAAAAACAAAAAAAGTAACACTCCGGCCTCGGAGCAATCCTGCGCCGCGCCGTACCGGGTCTGCTGCAGGGAAGGGGTAACAGTGGCAACCATAAACACGGTAAACACGTAGCCTGTTACTTCTTAAACTCATTTTCTGTAAAGCGAAAATTTTCGAAACCTCGGTCCAAACGTTTTGCTACGTGTGCAGTAATATTTAAATTCGCGGTCACGAGACAAGGTACCTATGTACTGTAGCTAAGGGCTAGGAAGTGTGGGTATACCAAAGTAGTAAGTACCTACCTCGAGACCAAACTACGCGTGAACAATAGCTACCTACACGTCGAAAGAATAAAAAATAAAAACAGAAATAAACGTAACGTAAATCACAGATTTGTACATCTTTCTTTCTTTCTTTTCCTTTCATTTTTTTCTTTCTACTTTTTTTTACGAGGAACAGGAAAAAGCAAAAATACAGAATCAAAACGTATTTAAATGTAAGTGGATGAAAGAAAATGTAAAGGCTGCTGTTTCGCTCAATTGCGTTTGTTTTCTCGGCGAAAAAATCTGCTATAAAAAAAAAAAAAAAAAAAAAAAAAAATTTATTTTTAAAAAATCTGCAAAAAAAAAAAAAAAAAAAAAAAAAAAAAACTCTATTGTTTATAACGTTTATCCTTTGACTGTATACAGTATACATATAGATAGACATACACGTATACCGAGTACGAAACACAAGTAGCAGAAGTGGAGTAGCAGAGTAGCAGAGTAGCAGAACAGCAAAAGGAAAGAAACCATAGACGGGAGTAAAGGCGCTGCGTTGCGCTGCACGCTGGAGCAAGCAGGCACACCGACAATGGCTTAAATTATGATTACTTTTTGTTTGGAAACAAACGAGTATAACTCGTTCGAGCGCAAAACAAATCAGTTTCCTTTTCGTTTTTCTTTCTTCCTTTTTTTTTTGTTTTTTTCATCTTTTTTTTTTTTTTTTTTTACTACGCTCTCTGTTTTTCTTTTTTACTACTTTCGTGCTTTCGTTGTTTGTTTGCTTGTTTCTTTCTCTGTTTTGTATTACAGGATACCCTCAACCTACTGTACATCTACCTACCACCCACCATCAACCACCGTCAATTTCTCTTTCTCATTTTTCCGTTTTTATTCAGTTTTTTTTTTTTTTTTTTTTTTTTTTTTTTTTTTTTTTTTTGTTTTTTCGTTTCGCTTTTTCATTTGCTTTGTTCGCGACGAGATGGTGTAACGAATACGAGAAGTAAATGTGTACGTCTATACCTACACCTATAGCCTATCTACTTGGTTACTGCTCGTACTAACAACGTAACGCAACGTAACGTAACGTCTCGCCATCTTTCCGCACTCGCAAATCCGCAACTTAAAGAGTGCTTTTCAAAAAGCTCTTTCAACAAAATAGCGTATTTTCAAATATAAATATTTCTTTATTTCTACCAGTGTTGTAATTCCTGGAATTCTTCCTTCCTTTGTAAGTATTAAATTTATTCGCCTCGAATACTCGCCCAAGTCTACGTACCTACCTATCTACCTATCTATGTACCTACCTAACTACTACCTAGACCTACGTAATTTTCTTCCTTCTCATTTTTCTTCCGTTTTTTTTTTTTTTTTTTTTTTTTTTTTTTTCTTTTTTTTTTTTTTTTTTTTTTTTTTTTTTTCATTACTATTTACGTTTATGTCGTTCGCGATTTCTTCGGACTTTTTTTTCCTTTCTTTTTTATCGTATGGTTTATGTGATGAAGGGAAGGGGTACACGCGTAGCCTATCACTTCTAATACATATTTTTTTAAAAGCGAAAATTGTTAACCTCAGTTCAAATGTTTTGCTAATAGGCGATAAACGACGCACAGATTGATGGAAAAACGTTTTAAAAAACATACAACAACTGCAATTGAAGCTAATAAAAGTAGTCCAACTTTCTATTTTTTGACTACTGTTCGAGTACCAGTTTGAAATACAAAAGTAGTATACCAATGTATGTTCTAGCGCACTCTAGCGCAACTCCACGTGTCTCAATTTTTTAAGTTAAATCTTATCATTTTTTCAAACTTTAAATTTCCACCACACTCTCAAATTTCTCATTTTTTGATCAAAATTTATGGAATACTAACTAACTCATTTTCAAAATAATTATCCTCCAGCGAACTAGCAATTTTACCACAGATTCCTCACTTTTTCAGGCGATGCAGCCGAGGATTTCCCCGGACACATCGGTAGCATAACTGAAGAAAATTCTGGCGCACTTTGGCGCAACTCGATATTTCTTAATTTTTTAGGTAATATTTTATTACTCACTCAAAATCTTCTATTTTTCTTCAAGTCAAGCTTCTCTCATTTCCTAGTACGCTGACCAAATAACTGAGGAAAATCATATAACATCATGGTCACAAAAAGTGATCGTGTTCGTAATAAAAAATAAGATATTAAATCTTATTAAAAATTTATTCTATGTAAATGTAGGTCTACAAAGATTCTTTGGTTGACTTAGATGAATCTGAATTTTTTCTAATTTTAATCCAACTTCCAAAGCTTGCTTAAGATTTAAATAATGAAGAACATATTTCTTTTTATCATATAGTGTTGCAAATAATTTTGGTAGTTGACTATCATCAATTACATTCTCAGGACCATTAGGTAGATTAGAATGTTTGCCATGTAATTCTTCAGGATATTTTAAATCCACTTCAAAAAGATATCCAATTTTCTGATCATCTTTTGTTTTTAGAATTCTTTCTCCATCAAAATATTCTGGGTTTCTCCCATTCAAATCCACCGTAAGGTAAATATTTACACATAGCCCATCCATATAAATTATTAGCATCTAAAAATTGAATAAATATAGAATCCTTATTTTTATCAAATTTCTTTCCCATGTACTTATTATTAGCTTTAGTGTATCTGTTTGAATATTGAGATAATCCCTCTAACATATCTGCATCAGTTAATAATTCCAACTTTTGTTTGGTAGTTTTCAACATGCGATCCCAAGCAAATCCACGAGTTGTGTAATACCACACTGGATCTAATTTATATATTTTGAGAGATGTTTCTCTAAAATTTTCCACGATATCAGTTAATAAGAGTACATCTATTGTATTGCACAACATTGTAAATCCTTTCATATTTTTGGTATTGAAATATTTCCAGATTTCTCGAGCATAATGATATTGCCCATCATTCGCACGCTCATCATTTAATAGATTACAAAAGTTTTTTTTTTTTGAAGGTAATTGTTTCTTATTATACTTCTTTAATGAATTCATATAATCGTTTGGATAAGCTAATTTCTTACTTAATAATTTAAATAAATACTTTCTTTCCACCTCAGTCAAGTTTTTAGGTGCAGTTTGATCAAACCATTTCGTCAAATTTTTAAAGTGACATCTTTTTAAATTTCTAGCTAATTCACTCAATGAACTTGATAAGAATTTGTATGAATCCAAAAATCTAAGCTCAATATTGTTGTAAATTATTTGATTATTATTATTCTTGTACCCCGAATCGTACACTACTACTCGCAAATGAAATGAATAAGACAAGAGAGCTGTACTTTAAAACGAAGTCATATTCGATTGTTTTGGTTGTTTAATTTTCATTTTTGCTCGTCTCGTGATTCGTAAGCTTCGTCGGTGTGTAGTACTGAAATTTCTCCATCTATTTCAGATTTATTTTTCCACCTTCCCACCTATACCGACATCTATTACAACTTTCTTCCAAAAAATGTAGAGAATTTGGATGGAATCTAGCAATCTCCCTCGAAAATTTCGTCAAATTCGTTTCATTATTCTCCTTGGCGACCATTCGACGAATTTGAGTTCCGAGGTTACAGACTCGGCTATTTTGCGGACTTTTCCCTTCGATCAGTAATCGCTGTAAGAAAGGCAGACCGGCATCTTCGTGCTGCAAAGAGCAGCCTCAAAATTTTGCGTTTTAAAAACAGCCAAAAAATCGTCCCCGTTCCGAGTATGTAAGTAATTAGATATGCGTGGTAAAGGTTACACTGTACCGAATCGTGCCGAGATTGAATTATTCGTGTTCCATCAAGGCATCGAGAGTATTACTATTGCGTGGCGAGCCAAAAAAGCCTATGTCAGTAACAAGGAAGCGCAGTATAGCTGTAGGATACATTATGTACGTAAGTACTAAGTACCTACACGTAAATGTTGCCTTTTTAAGCGTTAAGCGTTATTCTGAAGTTCGAATGCTAAGCAACTGAGTAGTACGAGTAGACAGACAGCACAATGAACAAGTTGGCCAAGTATAATACGCGTAGCTAGGTACTCGTCGTACTGCACTACACAATATCATCGGTGATTGGTTTTAGGGCGCGATTAAAACTCTGAAATATCTTTGACATTCGGATTCAGGGTTTTTGAAAGAATTTCCATATCGCCGCGTACGACTTACAGCCACGATCGTGCCGTTTAAAAGTTGAATAGATAGATAATAAAGCGAAAAAAAGTTGAAGGAAGATATACGAATAGTCTACGTGGACAGACTGACAGCGTAATACCATTTAAAGAGAGTGGGAGAAAAAAAAAGGGATTAATAGACGCGTTATTTTACGAAGATGAAGAAGAAGAAGAAGAAGAAGAAGAAAGTGAGTGTATCGCTGTACCTTATAGAATTTCGGTCGCGATACGTATATAATCGTATATGCAGACAAGCCAGGGGATAGTAGGTAAGGTAGTGATTAACATAACGTGGTATGGTAAGTATATATGCGAATATCTGTACGCATCCAAATAAGACATTGAGCGTGTCAACTGCGTATCTATTTGTATCAAAGTATTGGTAAAGGTATACAAGTAAACTCGAGGTGGAGTATTAGGTAAGAGTATTTTTTGCATAAGAAGAAGAACAGCTAGAGTGAAGCGATGATGATGAGGAGGAGGAGGAGGAGGAGAACTAGCCGGCAGAGAAATCCAAGTAGAAGGGTACATATTTGTATGATGTAAATGCTGAAAGAATAAGCGACGCTAGATTTAAATTAAGTCGCATTATGCGGATTTATCGTATCGTAGACGTACCGAAGAAATACGTAGGTTATTTGTAATTCGCCTGCGGCCAAATATCCTTTCGAGTTGTATAGTTGTACAAATACGACGCGAGAATTTAAGCTGGAATATCATGCTTTCCTGTACGCGGGTCTAGAGGTATACGTACAAATTTCAAACTATTTACATATCGACGATATACAATACATATCGGTTACAAGTTAATACAGTACCTAGCTAGTAGCTGGAGCTACCTGCATACGAAATAAATATAGTAGTCAGTCTCAACCAAAAAAAAAGGCAAGTGCAAGTGTGAGCGTGTATCTACGCAACTAATTCCAAATTCGTACCCGGTGATTTAATTTACAAAAAATGGACGATGAGCGGATTGAGCAGATGAGCACCCACTTGGCAAACTGGTCGATTTTATGTCGAGTGACCATTAACCAGTTGGAATTTGTATACCGTGCTGTGTTATGTGTAAAGCAGATCCCGGCCCAGCCGCGGTAAACGTTGATTGGTTCGTTATACTCGTAGTGGCAGTTTTGTCCGCGACCGCCTAACCTCCAAGACCTTCGAACGCATACGGTCATTTACAACGTACGTGTATATGGCAGCGCAGGCAAAGGCGATGAGAGTTGGACAGTACAGTACAGTACGAGTAAGAAACAGTAGACAAGCTCGCGTGTATGATAGGACGAATACGATGGAGCCGAAAGTTGGGTAGAAATACTCGTTTGCGGTGCGAACTCAAAATAGAGGGACGCTTCGTGTCGTCGCAATAAATGCGCACACCGCACACCCAATAAACAGACACGCCTAAATAAGTTTACCCTATTCATTTCTATCATCCAATCCAAATATACGCGAGTACGAGTACGAGTACGAGTACGAGTACATTACTTTACAATGCTATACTATTCTACACGTACTCGTAAGCGTATATGGAGACTTGGAGACGTAGGACGCCGTAGCGGGCTTATTGAGGGGACTAATTGCTACGCGCTCTGGTAGCTCTACAGCTAGTACCTAGCTGTAGAGCTACATACCTGGTACTGCCTGCATAGCTAGAGCAGCTGCCTTAGCTAGGTATTATTTTATACTCGTACCTGTACTTACGCTGTGCCAATTAAAATAATAATTACGACGCAACATGGTACGGTACGGTACACGCCTTCAATTATTTCAGCCGCGTTTCTTTCACTATTCACGTTTCATACCGAAGCTCGTCGATTCATATTTTGCCGTTATTTATAATTTTAAGTCATTCTGTTTGTCCTGATTTTGAGAAAATTTTCAGCGAATCTGCGCTCAACGATGCGGTCGCTCGACGCAATTTCGGCAATATTTTACATCGATCTGCTGCAAATATGTAGATTGGCTACTTTTTCTCGGGTGCTGAGCGTAGCTACTAGCCAGCTACCTACCTACCTACCTACCTACCTGCGATTAGCTACACCATGGCTACTTACTCGTGGATAGATGAGTAAGACGCGTTGGTATTGCCGAGTATTTTTCACCCGTTTATCGTTGCGCAAACGAAAACAAAAAAATCAAAAAAGGCGAGAAATGCGAGAAAAACAACGAAAACTGCGAACACAAAAACTTTGCAAGGCCACCGAATAGAACAGAAACGATGGTGGAGGGAAGTGGGAAGAGGGAGGGGGGGTCAGAATAAATGCATTCGTCGAGCTGCGACGGTGTACGTGAAGCGAAGCGAAAACGAAGAGCGGGAAAAGTTTTCGAGGAAAGAGTCGCAAACGCAAACGCAAGAGCAAGAGCAAGAGCAAAAGCAAAAGCAAAAGCAAAAGCAAAACGAGGAGAGCTAGTTTATACATATATTATTGCGTAATGTAAAAACTTTAGGCGGCAGCTAATGTGTTTGATTGCTCGTGAGAGGAGACATATGGGATACGGATACGTGTTTTCTGTTTTCCTGTTTTCTGTTTTCTGTTTTGTAGATGTGATTTTCACAAAGTGGCGAACTTCGCTAAAAGCCGTTTCTAGTTATTTCGCGAAGGCATTTTCTTCGCTAAAACAAACCATCGACGGCAAATTTTCCAACAATCGTGTACCAACTACACATAAGTGCATCGACGCGACAGTACGATAGAGGGTGGCGACAGCGGAAAGAGAGGGCGTCACGGTGCGGGGTGTTCGATGCTTGTACGAGTATGTATGGACCTGAACGCCGCGGCCATCAGTTTAAACTTGAAAACATTCACGACGACGACGACGACGACGACGATGCAACGCCTCGTTATGGTAAGTAGTGTCCGCAACAAAATTTAAAGCCCTCGATTCGAATTTGTCCGACTTGAAAAACTGTTCCATCTTACCCTCCACCTCGTTCAAAAACTTCGCCAAAGAGTGGCTACGTGGTTTTCCTCACCCGTGAAAAAATTCTAGCCCCTTTTTGCCCTCGCTCCTCCCACCCCGCTACTAAAATTTTCCTATTCGTACCTAAGAACTATATTTGGCTCGGATTTAAAATCAATATGGTCGATCGTCGTGCACTTTGGAGTAAGTAATGCTCTTTTCGACGCTCGAAACCCCAATTTTTTCTCTCAAATTTCACCCTCTATTCACTCGGGTGAAGTCAGTTGAAGAAGTAAGTTACAAATTTTTTAAAAAAGTAACTAACCTTTTACGAAATTCTTTTTGCTACGTATTACTCTGTAACTATGAAGAAAGCTAAATAGTTAAAATTTGGCTCCGAGTATCAATGAATAGATGGTGGTTTCCATTTGTTGGTAAACTTGTTTGAAATTGTACGACAATGAACGTAAATTTACTCACTTTTAAATAGTTTCCTAACCTTTCGAAATTGAATTGAAACCTCATAAATTTCACATGTACTACTTTTTGCTGGGCAAAATTTTTCAACAACCATTTTACCACATTTGTTCGCAATTCTCCCAATTGACCATCTATACACACATGTACGATGCATTTGGACTGCTCCCCTATTCAAAAAATTTCCTCGAAAAAGCTAGGTAAACACACCCCCCTCTCTCTCTCTCTCTCTCTCTCTCTGTGTTCGACTGCTTACTCAGCAGACATTGTAGGCTAAGGCTTGATGTTGAAATCGCATCATCTCATCTCGTCTTCTTTAGTCCAACACCAACGTAATAAAGATATGACTCCTATTCATTCGTTCGTCCGAAGACGCTAGTACGAATTTTCTCGACAGAATTACTGATCTGTACCAGATATAGCTGGCCAAGGTAAACAACAAAACATAAAGGTCGAACATAGGTATTTGCACGTGTACGCAATTTGCAGCTTCGCTATTCGGTAGGCCCGGCTATCAGCTATCCGTACGCGTATATGCGTTACCTACGAATAGAGCCGAGAGAAAGCAGAAATTTGGTCACGAAATGGCAAATGCGAGGGTTGCGATGTTTGGGAAATACATTAGCCGTTCCCACTGCCATTTTCATTCCCATTCCCATTCCCATTCCCATTCCGTAGCGTAGGTAGAGAGGTAGTACGTGTACGTGTACGTGTACGAGTACGACAAACGACATCGTAAAATACGATAAGAAAATCAACCGCCACACCGTCGGTTTTAGAAGAAAATTACGACAGGCGCTGCTGTTTTTCAATTTGTAAACGTTTGTTCCGTGTTCGTGTTCGTGCCCGTGCCCGTGCTCGCAGGTCTCGACAAATTACCGCGCGCCACCAGCATTTCCAGCGAACTCACTCTCCGGCGCGCCACCTTTACGCTACACGTTGCCCTCGCCTGTCAGCATTTCCCGGGTATTTTGCGCTTGTTGTTAACTTTCTTCGCCGAGCCGAGCAAATTAACTATATACGACGCGACGTACGTACGTACGTATCGTAATTTTCGCACTAAACCCACCCTCGAACGAAAGTTGTGCCGTTTTTCTTATTCTTCTTCTTTTCTTTGCTCGCCGTTCGTTTTCGTAATAAAGTGTTTCGATGGGGGCACCACCTTTACCAATCACGAAAATAAAACCGGCGCGGTTTTAATTCGACAAAACAAAATCGTCTCCTCGATATCAACGAGCACTAGCCGGTGAATTTGTACAAAAAGCTGAGAACGCAATAACTGAACCACGCCTGGCTTTATCAAATACGAGTACCTATTATTCGCAATACAACCGATACCGACGCTACAGAGTTTTTGTTGATCTGCCTGAATCGATGAAAGACGTTGGAAATCCCATTTTTTGGAGAAAAAAAAAAAAACCAGCGTTACCAAAACAGCTATTTTAAAACTAAGTCTAGCGGTTTTTTCGAGCGAGCTTTGCTTTTTAAGCTTAAAATTTTCCACGTCGTATTGTCAATCAAAAACCAGGCTTTTACAGTCTATCGACAACCAACGACAGTTGAGAGGGAGAGGGATACCAACAAAATCCGTTTTAGGGTCCTTGAAGGCCATTAAGACAATTTTTAGCGATGTCGGCGGCAAATTCGATATACGTACCTATACGAGTAGAGATGACCTTGGGTCAAAATTCAGCTTTGTCCCATTTTGAAGGAAGGAGGTGCTAAGGGACGAAAAACACAGAAATTGTTTATTTTCGAGTCAATCGATAGAGACTCCCCGAAGCTGTATAACATATCCAAAAATCAACCTCCCAAGTCAACAGGGAGAGAAGATATGAGGGGTTTCGCCCTTTTTGACCTTCGAAAAATGGCCGTTTCGCTCCTATCTCCCCACCAAAATGACCTAGAAGGAAGGTTCGAAATCAAAAATTTTGTACGAGTATTGCGTCGTTTTAAGTACGCAGAACCTGCCCTCGAAACCGATTTCAACCGTTTCAAGTCTTCAGGTCGTCAACCATATGATGAGAATAATTTCAAAGGAAATTCTGACTCTCTATACCCTTTCGCGCTAGTTTTTTCGCTAAGAGGTGATTTTTTATCGATTGCAGATAGAAATTTCGCATTTTTCTGTACAGATTCTGCGCATTCAGTAGGCCCCCCCCTAAGTGTGCCTGTTAGCAGTTCCGACTTTTCAGCTGCATTGCACCACCATCCCCCGAAATGTGGTTTTTTGGTCAGGTGTTCTCACGTTTTGAATTTGCACCCTCGCCTAACTTTCCTCCAAATAGAGCTAGGAAGCTGAAATTTGGTGTGTATAGTTCTTTAAATTTCGTTGATGTGTGTGTGTGTGTGTGTGCGGTGTACGCTTATCATTCGTCGTTCGCCTCGATTTGTCGGCACTGCATATTTGGCTTCTCCTATCACGCCTCGTACGAGTTGTAATTGCCTGGTTCCTATGATTTTGTACGTTGGTTTTTCAACTCGAACTCAATCACCTACGTTAGTTTGCGACAAAATCGAGGGATTTTTTTCTTCAATTCCCCCTTCGTACATTCAGACACTAATAAGCTCGACTATTTCACAATAAATTGATTTCATATTTCAGAATATTTTTTTTTTCTCCATTTTCATACATTCGTAAACGTTTGAAAGCTTTTTATGGAACAAATTCTGTACGAACTGTGGCAGTCGAATACGCGAAGACTACAATGTTTATAGAATTATTAGTAAATACGAAAAACAAAAAAATAGAACAACTACCTCACCATTTGTAACGATTAATGCATCCATACCACGCCTAAAAATATCGTATAAATACTCGTACTTCCGAAATATTACATCATTTAGAGTTACTCGGCCAGTCGATCCCGACACTTGTAATGGTACTCGCTCTCTCAATTTTGGCTGATCTACGTATAGTTAATCTGGGCTGGGCGGCTTGTTAGAAATACGAGAATATTTTTTAAGGGCTAAATAGCCACAATTTAATTGCGCGTTAACCGTATCGAAGTTTCGAGTAATTAAAGAATAAATAATCAAACGAAGAAATTGTTCGAATTTATTTCGCGAGATCGTGCAAAGGTTACAACAGAACACACAATCACACACAGTAGCGTAGTAAGGAAATTGCCGCCCCGGGGAATTCCAAATTTTGTCGCCCCCTTTAAAAAAAAAATTTTAATGCTATGATGAAAATAAAAATATCTATACGTAGATTGTAGAACATAT
>FIZR01000624.1:0-17601 GCA_900060175.1 Ferrisia virgata | reverse complement strand
TACTTGAGACGTAAGGCATAATTATGCTAGATTATGCCAAATTTGAAATCAATTATGCTAAGAAATTATGCTAGATTTTTTTAATGCTAAGAGTAAAATGTTTATGCTAAATAAACTTCAAATTATGCCAGATCTGGCATAATTATGCTAAATTGGCAACACTGAATATAATATCAACAAAAAGCTGTATAACGCTGGTAAAACCTCATTCTGAGAAGAAAAAAAGTTACGCCTTCCATTTCAGCGGATTTCTCATTTTAATGCGGCCATTTTGCGAAAGCTTTCGTCAAAATGATCAAAGCACACGTTCACTTCAAAGAAGAACGGTGGAAGGAGGGGAAAATAACCCCTTTTACACGACAACTAGCGACAAACACGGCGCGCTACCGTAAAGATAAGGTAGGTAAAGGTACGTACAAGCGTGCTAGGTAGATAGGTAATAGGTAATAGGTATACAGTGAGTAAAGTACGAACCCGATGTAAATAGATTTGTCGACTAGCCAACATTTACCGGAACTTAATTTAACCTATTCAACACGCAAATAACGCCGCACCGGCCCATTGATATTAATCAGATACACCGCGGAGCTTGACACCCTTGGGAAATCTCTAATTTCTTACCGTTCGCGAATGATTTTAATGGGCTAAAACATAACCGGGAGTAATAACCTTGCGAGTAAGTCTTCTCCCAGTCCGGTTAATGCCACGGACAGTGTACTGCGAATGTACACACACTATACAGGCATACTACCAAAAAGGTACGTACGATGGGAAAATAAAACCGTACATAAATTTTACGATATCGAATAAAATTCGAGACGCCGAAACCATTATTATACGAAATGACGATAAAGACTACGAGCGAGTTGAAAAACATCGCAGCTTTCGAAGCCTTAATTTAATCTGTTTCGAAATGCACATGAAACTCATACAGTTCAACATCGATCGACATGACTAAAAAACTTTGTAAAACTGAAGGTCATGATGAGAGATTGACAAGGGACGAAATTTAGTCGTCTCTCGTCTGATTATACGATGCTTATGAAAACTTTCTCCCATAGAATTTTCATAGGGATAGGGCTATCAAGTATGAAAAATTGTGTAAATTACTCGAATAAAAGCAAAAATCGTATTTTTTATGGTGGAAAAGGTAATTTTTTTCGAAATTTTCGTACTCATTTCGCTCAAGCATACGTATACTTTTTCAAAACAAAAGTATTAAATTTTAGTATTTGTAGGCATTGGAAATTTAAATCCAGAAACTTAAAACTCCTCCTTTGGATATCTGCAGATTTTTTTTACAGAACCAATCGCAATCGGAGAAACGTATCAATCATACCTCCTCTTCTTTCTTCTTTTCTACGTAATATTGGATTTTCCTCTGAAATCCAAATTAAAAATTTTTTGCCCTTTCCGTGCATACATTTTTCAAATTTTTGGTAATTTGAAGGTCAGTATAGCGCACAAGGGATTCGGATTAAGAAAGTAAGGTGATATACGATCTCAACATCGAAATACTACACGCTGTTTTAATCATTTTTCAATCTTAATCCATTTTTATGGTGGCTGGGAAGTTATTTAGGAGGCAAATTCGAAAAATAAATGAATTTTCCAGCTCAACGACCATAAATTATAGTGCAGTAGGAAAACATGAAAAAAGAAGTGAACTTGGACCAAATAGTTAAGAAAGGTCTTATGGCTCATGGTACCTGCGAAAGTGCGTTATTTAACGTATCTAAAATCCTCAAAAATCCTGTTACTCCAACTTCACATTTTAAATTTTTTTGTGGAGCGCTGCCTCCCCCCCCCCCGCCACCACAGTGACTATATTGTAAAATTACAAATACGGTATCGATGGAGTATTGAAATTGTATACTGATTACAAATATTCTACTTGAAATATCGAAACTTCTCATCTTTCAAACCACTACTTTTTGAAGCCAAAAGTCTAAAACACTGTTATTTTTCAAATAGCATGATCAGTTAAAAATGGTGAATCGACCACCGGAAAAGATTTTTAAACTATCCAGTGCAAGTTGTAATGTCTTAAAAGTCACTGTCCCCATGTCTCCTTTGATCCTTCCTATTACCCTCAATATGCTCGAAGTACGGATTATTCATCATTTACCATACGTAACTAAATTATTTCATATAAAGGGTCAGTGGTGAAATAGGGGGCCAAGATTTTTTGGGGACTAACTTGCATTGGATAGTTTGAAAATCTTTGCCGATGGTCGATTTACCATTTCTAACTGATCATGGCTCTTTGATAAAAGTTTTTTAGACTTTTGGCCCCAAACATTAGGGCTTTAAAAGATACAAAGTATCGATGTTTTAAATAGAATACTTGTAATCAGCATAACATTTGAATGCTTGAAACTTCATTGGTGATTTTTACAATGAAGTCACTTTAAAAGGGTCAAGGTTCCACAAAAAGAATATAAAAAAGAGAGTTGGAATAGCAGGATTTTTGAGGATTTCGAATACGTTTAATGCCCAAAAAGAACTTTCCCTAACCATTTTATCTGGGTATATTGTCATTTCTACTAATCGATATGTCAATTTATTTTTTCAATTTTTTTGAATTTTGAACATATTAAGGGACGTGGAGGCGTTAGAAAGGTCGAATCTAAGACATAAGCCGATAATTAAAATCAGTATCCTCAAATTAGAAGGAATCACAATGTCACTTCATTTTCCCAGGTTTTTGAATTTTGACCAAATTTGAGAACCCCTGTACTCCACAGGAATATTGAGATCCTATTTTGAAAATTGACTGGCTGAAACCACTAAAAAGGTCTATTCGAAGTAATTTTTATGTATTTTTAAATGGTAGCTTTTCAACCTTTATCCTCATCATGAAAAGTGGAGCTTACATGTAAAAATTTTAACTTCGAACCTTCAAAATTTTGAATATAGATTTTGAATCTACTTCCGATAACTTAGAGAATCGCGCAAACAGATTCATCTTAAATATAACCAATCTCAAAATATGAACTTTCAAAGTTGAGCTGTTCAACAAAAAATCGCAATTGTTCAAAATTCGGATGGCCATTCCCCATTCCAGTGAAGGGTTAAAGACTTGATGCAGAAATAACGATGATTTCGACCGAGAGGAACTCGCAATAGTTTTTACCGAAATTAAAAAAAAACAAGTTACTTTTTGGTTCATTTTGGCATAGAATGAGCGAGTAGGATATAGAACGCTTAATTTTCCTGGATCTCAACTTTCAAAAATAAAAGTACGTACGAGCAATGTGAACACGGAATTCTGAAAATCTATGGGAGTTTTTGATCATCAAAAACTCTTTCCTGGAGTTTTATGTAGAATTATCGATACAAGCAGCTTTTTAATCTATCCGAGCTCGATTTTGGAGGGGAAGGGGTGGAACCCAAACTACTTATATTCTGGTACTGCATTTCAGTGAAACCTACCAAAATTTCTTGCATGTAAGAAAGATGATTGAAAGACGCATCAAATCATAACATTCTTACAATATGGAAAATGAGGAAATCTCGATTATATCGCGAATCGTTAATCATATGAGAAATCTGTAAATACATTATCGATTGGAAATTTAATTCTACGTAAATTTTATTATTATTAATTTTCCGAGAGGAGGCACTGTGATCGCGTAAATACATAGCAAAAACATGTTTTACAAAAGGCATTTAAAAAAAATACTAATTCGCTAACTTCTAGTAAATTTGAGCATCACTTGGGCATAGGTCATTTTTTTCTCCAAAAATGACCATACTTTAGGAAATCCTAAAAGTCTGTGTATGATACGTAAGAAGCTAAAATCTATTGTAATGAAATTTCAAAGACGAATTTTCAAAAAATCAGCCACATCGAAAATTTTTATTTCTTTCCTATATACTTTGTACGTTTGAAATGCAGAACTTCGGCAGTGAATTTTTTTTGAACGACAAGAAATTCTCAAATTCTACACATTGAATCGAACGTATTAGTGTTCGTAAGCAATAAATGAACTTGAAATTTTATTCATAGAAGGTACTTTGATGCAGACGTGCTGAGCACTTCATTCAGTAGTAGTAATTATTAGTACACATAAGTAGGTATAAGGGTTGCAAATTAACGTTGGTCGTAAAATATAGAGATAACTTTCCTACAACGTGTTTCTCGTGTATAGGTAACATTTTTATCACCATAACGAGTACACAGTACAGGTAATGTTGTGATAAGAATACAACCAGTTTGAATAGGTTAGGTGTATGCTCATAGCTCCTAAGTAGTCAAGAACAATACACACCAACATAGCACTGCTAATTTTACAATCATTTTACAGTTCAGTATGGTCATTGCAGTTTAAATTTCAATTTTAGCAATTTTCTGTTTCAACCGGAATGAGTATAAATTTTGTTTACGATTTACGACTAATAATAAAGCTTATGCGAAAAATCCTCAGCGCAATTAATAAATTCTCTATATTGTAATTGATGCACGATGCGTTTTATAGGTACATAGGTAGGTACTAGGTAAGGTATATAGGTAAACAAATACGTGCTGCGTGTAAGTAAGTATCTGTAAGAAAAACGAATGAACATTTTGGGGATTTCTCGAGCAAAACATTTCAACTCATAAATTCTTTTTACCCCGGCTCAGCGAATAGCAGACATATATTACATTCGTGTAAAACATAAGGGAGCTGCTTTTTATCCGTTTTACTCTTCAAGATACGTTTTTCATCTAACAACGAAGAATTCTACACCAAGTTAAGATTTAAATCTCGCAAAACGTAAGAGTTAATTTTCAACGTATTCCCGGGTATTACTCGCTTACGTTTCCATGTTTGATTTTTCAAATAAAGAAAGGACAAAAAAAACAGTGTAATAACTTCGACTGAAAATATTTTTTCCTACTGTTGAATCATGCGAAAAAAAAACTCGTAAATGTACGATTTAAAGGGAAAAAAAACGAGACGAAGGATTACGAAATTTTCATAGCTCGTAAATAATCCGAGGTAGGTGAACTACTCGAGTATTGATTTTTCAATAAAAATAAGTACTTTCGATGTTACTCACCAAGTAATTACTATAGACGAATGAAAACCAAAATGAAACATGAAAGCAATTTCGGAAAACGAAATAAACTAAATAAGCGATACGATCTTTGATAAATGACATGTACATCGTGTTGCCTCGTCAAACTGAATTTCTCAATCAAATGAAAAGAACTTCTCATTTTGAAGTGAAGACGATTTTTAAATTAAAACTCGTTATCTAGAATTTTATTACAATTTCGTTTTTTATTTTTAATTTCAGTTCAGAGCACAAGGGTAAAACACTGCTTTTGTCATATATTATGTACTTAAATCCTAGACAAAGACTGAAAACCATAGATCCATGGTTTGGATTCAATTTCATTTAAATCCACAGAAAATTAACCGATGTTGTATGTGTATTTTGTCAACTTGAAAACAAAACTCAATTCTACATTGTTGAATTGATTTGCTAATAATTGGCCAATTTTTAATTTTTTGTACTAAAAATAAAAAGGTATCTTTAAGAAGAGCATTAAAATCATACCAAAATGTTCTTTATCAAAATAAACTTTAGTAGAATGTTGAAGTTAAACATTCATACATTGGCAATTTCTCAAAAAAAAAAAATGAAAAAACCTAAAAGTATAAAAAATGAGGGTAAATGTACTTCGTTGCATACTTTACACAGAAACGCGAGCCGATATGATATTTATTTAAAAAATATACATTATTAAAGATCAAGGTCGAATAAAATTTTACCCACTTTGATCAACTTTTCAAATATTTCATCTTTAAATAATCGTAAAAAATTATCTAAATGTCAATCATTTGATCATTCAAGTGGAACATTGAAAACTCGCCAAAAGTATTGAAAAATCAATATTTGAAATTGAAAGTTTGAACACTTTTTTTTTTACATATGTACTTAATCTGTATAAATAATGAAAAATTTTTAAAATTAGAATATACCGAACAAATACGAGGACACGATAGACCTACATAATTATCTATAATTCTGGTTAACATTTTCATTTACTTATAATCGAATCAATCGATAACTTCATTTCACTAATTAATGTATTAGCCCGATTTCCTATGTCATATTTTCAATAAAAACCAGGCAGATGAACCGAAGGGAAGGGGGTACCAACAAAATCCGTTTTTAGATCCTAGAAGACTATCGAGACCATTTTTGCCAACTCAGATACTTATATTTTGACAGTGTGTTTCAGATTTGAACATGAATTTTAATGAAAAAGCATATAGCGAAGATGAGTACAATATTTGATTTCATAAGTTGAAATTCAGTTATTGATTTCATGTTGAAATGTGTAAGCTTATAAGTGTTCGATAATTGAAGACGAATTTAATCTTAAAAACGAAGAGATAGTGTATCCCCTATTACGAAAGTTGAAGGAATAATAAAGATGACCTTGTCTATTGATTTTCATGTTTTCGTAATTTATGTCAATTTTCTCCACCTTTTAGCTCACCTATTTTAGTCAATTTTTTACCCAAATTTCGAAGATTTTCAACGAGTTTTTTCATACTATTTAGGTCAATTTTCACCCATTTTTCAACATTTTTTCGTGATTTTTGTTTAATTTTTTGCATCTTTTATCCTGTGATCATCAAATTCTTACAAAATATTCGACGATTTTCAACAATTTTTTTCATAAATTGGTTCAATTTTCACCCATTTTTCAAAAATTTTTTATAATCTTATATCGAGCTTTTACCTCATTTTTGATGACTTTCGGCGATTTTCTTCACATTTCATCTCACTCTTCATATATTTTTCACTATTTTTCCGGGTTTTTCAATCAATTTTTGTACTTTTTACAAAATTTTTGAAGGTTTCCAACGATTTTTCCATAATTTGTGATCAATTTTTTGCACGTTTTACCCAATTTTCGATGATTTTCAACAATTTTTTTAATAATTTTTAACAATTTTTTTATTTTTAGGCCATTTTTTATTAATTTTTTAGTGATTTTTGTGCCATTTTTTGCACATTTTACCTATTTTTATCAAATTTTTGTAAAATATTCGATGATTTTTTTTTTTATAATTTAGATGAATTTTCACTAATTTTTCAACAATTTTTTGTGATTTTCGATCAATCCTCCATAATTACTATGTGTAATTTTTAACCCAATTTTTCATGATTTTTTTCATGTTTTAAGTCAATTTTCACCCATTTTTTTCGTAATTTTTGATCAATTTATCGCACTTTTTACCCATATTAGTCAAATTTTTACCTAAATTTCGATGATTTTTTTCCATATTTTATGTTAGTTTCCACTCATAATTTTTTGTGATTTGTGATTAATTCTCTGATTTTTTTATTCATTTTATAAAAGTTTTAACCCAATTTTCGTTGATTTTTTATTACCTTTTTCGTATTTTAGGTCAATTTTCGCTTTTTTGTTAAAAATTTTTCACTGATCCATTTTTCTACATTTTTTAATTTTCAATCAATTTTTGCCACATTTTACCCATTTTAGTCAATTTTTTATCCATGCAACTTTCGACACTTCTTGACAATTTTTTCACAATTCAGATCAATTTTCATCAATTTTCTACAACTTTTCGTGATTTTTGATCAATGTGCTACATTTTTTTACCCATATTATGCAATTTTTAATTCAATTTTGTACTTTTCAACATGTTGAACATTAATCATTATTAAAATTTCCACAAAATAGAGATAGGTTTCAATGGACACAGTCGACCATTTGCTATTCAAATTTCAATCAATCATTCATTTTCCGTTGATAAGACCACCTGTAATAAGAGATAAGAAATTCCGAAGGAAACAAATTCTTCTGATATCGATGTAGGTATTTATCAGTTTAGCACATTTTTCAAACAATTCCAGCTGCATTCATTTTTAGTCGACGAATCTTCTCGCATAACATTTGCTAAAAGATGGTTCAATATAATAAAATACCTACAGATACATCAAATAAAAACTCGGATAAACGCAGAAAGTAGTCGCACCAACTCTCTTGATACTTTTTACACACGTAAGTTTGAATTCTTATTCAAATACAAGTTCTTATAACTCATCTTGGTAGTCAATTAACCGTGGAAAAATACGATCAAAAAAATAAAACTTCATCCTTGAGCCTTGACTACCGCACAGTGTACACCGGATACGGACAGGTTCATCGACTAATTTTCACATAAGTGAATTAAATTCTTACACTTGTGTGAGCCATTCTATCAATACAAATTAAATTAAATTCGAACAATCACGAAAGAAAGAAAAAATGAAACGTAATACATCCATCAATGACAAACATATCGTGCACTATGAATTTTTTTTTCTTACATAACTCGATATCATTCACGTTTTAGCTTATTACAAAACCTAACATATCACACGTCTTATCATATACAGTTCAACTGGTGGCAATATCGTGAATGAATTGAACTCAATAATCACGGATGCTTTAAAAATAAAAATAAAATAAATTCACCTAAGCCTTATCATATGAATAATATGAAAACGACATATGAGAATCAAATTTTATCCAATCGCGAGGAAAAACATTGTAAGATGAAACCTCGTACGATGTAAGCTTATCATTCTTAGTTTTACGAAAGCAAAACTCATCTACACCTCAGTAAGATTTTTCGTTCAAAAAAATCACATTTCGATTTTTCGATTCGAATTAATTTCATCATTTGTGATGCGCTCTGTGAAATTCGGCCACAAGTCGGAAAAGTCAATTTTTCAGCACAGCCAAAATATCGAATCGGAATTGAAAATATCGATTTTCAAATTTTTTAATATTTTGAAAAAACATATCAGCCCGAAATATCAAACAGTTTCGTCTATAAATTCGCATTGTAGAAAGCGTGATTATGTTAAAAAAGGGGCCACAAAAATGCCATATTTCGATTATTTTTCATCCAATTTTCGATTTTTTTTCCAGTTCAAAATGAGTTCCTCTATCAATGGGGCCAAAAAAATCGATTTCAGGATACGCGTACCAAAATTTCAGATCGATATGTGAAGTGATATTAGAGAAAATAAACACGATTTTCACAAAATTTCATTTTTTAGCATTAAAACTTTAAAGTGCCATATCTGCCTTATTACTCACCCAATCTTCGATTTTTATAAAAATGTTCGGAATGAGCTCCTCTATCAATTATCAATTGAGCCAAAAAATGAATTTTAATTTTTCCGACTTGTAGCCCAATCTCACATCGCATCACATTTATTTAATTATTTAGGTCATTCACTCGCTGATCGAACTCCATTCAAGTAATACTAACTATATTTATTTTTGATTTAAAAATCCAATCTATGGCGAATGATTTGACCTCGCTTACGTATTTTGAAATTCAATTTCTCAATATCGCGTCGATTCGAGAGAATGCGATCAAAATTTATGCGATGAAAAAAATAAAACCGTGCGGCACGGATAAAAAATTTCAAAGCGCAATGTTTCTTTTATTAATTGTATTAAAACCACAATCGTTTGACCTCGGCCAGTGTCAAATGGCAGGGGAACATTCATTTTACGGTATGGCGATGGCACTGCGGTATAATTTTAAAAACTGTTCAATTTACCAGCTCTAGCAATTCTTTGTGAGAGAATTTCTTTTATCTTTGAAGTGATATACAATTTTGAATGATGCATATAAGTTATACGTATTCCACAAACGTCTACACAATATCTCTTACATATGTATTTGTATATACGCGGAACTGGGTAAATATCGATAAACCATTTATATTTCGTCGTGTATCTTTTTACGAGCAATAAACATTTACCCCCTTCAAATGTACACGTACGTGATGCTGCGGGCATGACCTATATTTTCTAAAAATACCACTCGAAAAATACGTACATCCTTTTGATTTTTCGTTGCATCTTCTATAATAATATATCTTTTTTCTTCTCGATTTGTAAAAACTTTCCCTTCGCAATACGCATACAAGTGCCTATACATTTATATCTACTCACAAAGACACCATCGAGTATTTAATATTATGGATTTGCTCTAAATAGGTACATACTGCGTTTAACCTAGATATACTACATTAAGTGCATTTCGAGATTACCGATCAAAAAGCATCGTGACGCTGAAACAGGGCGTTAACTTGAGATTCGTTCGCTTTTTTCATCCTTTTAATAACACTCTACCCGACTTAAATCAATGAATAAAGGGCGTTCAATAAAACCTATACAGTACGAAACCTACTGCTCATTAAATTAAATTTATCGTCGCTTTATATCACCGCATAAGTCTACAGAGAGATACCAAAAAAAAAAAAGCTCTCATGTGCCAAATGTTTACGATCGAAACGTAAAAAAATAGACCCATCGATATACGTGAGATATGATTTTAGTAACATAAATACATCATCAAAAGCTCGCAAAGCAAAGGGAATTCTTTTCACAATCGCACTCGAATATACCTACAATACTATACTTAATAGTATAAAATCGTTAGAATTCTCCCATCTTCCGTCAAAGGTGATTGTACAACAATTGAGATGAATCTTATCAATATCATATAAGTTGAAATGAAATTCTAGGATCCTTGGTTATTCTGGTGCTTTTGAAATAATTTGATTTTATGAAACATTTGTCAAATATAATTACTTTGGTACATAAATTTTTTTTTTTGTTGATTTAAGTAGAATATAAAAAACTATTTTACCGAATACCAACTTTTAAAAATAAACTAAACAGAAGGTTTAATTGTGATTAAACGAAACGAGGACGAAATTTTGAAAAATATAATTTTTTAACCATCAAAAATCAATTTTTCCAAGTTTTATCGTAAAAAAATAACAATTTTTACGGTTTAAGTTTTAAATCTGGGTAAATATTAGGTAAATAATAGGGCGTTTCAATTTTAGGGTATTTTCGAAAGTTGGAGGCGGTACGGAAAAAAGTTACGAAATTACGTCAAATAAACGTGGTAAAAATTTGGTGTCTCTAACTTGACCCTTATCTCACCCCTTTTGATTTAAAATTTCAAAATTTACATAAAAATCAAAAAAAAATTTCCAATTTTTTTTGCTTTTCAGGGGTTTTAAACCCATGTTTAAAAATGAAAAAAATCGAATAATTCAAATTTTTTTGAAGTGAAAAAACAAAAAAAAATGCTTGTATTTATTATGTCTTGAAATTTCGTATTTTTACTTCATTACTTTGAAAAATTATAAATAATTGATTTTTTCCATTTTTAAACGAAATTTTCAAACCCTCGAAAAGCAAAAAAGATTTCGAAAGGTTATTTTTTGATCTCCCGTGGTCTAATGTAACATGTTACCACCACAAAAATCTAAAAAAAAAATTCGATTTCTACGCAAATTTTTAAATTTTAAATTAAAATGGGTTATGGTAATGGTCACGTTGGAGACCACAAATATTTACCACGTTTATTTCACTTCATTTTGCAACTTTTTTTTCAAACCCTCCTCCAACTTTCGAAAAAAAAAAAAAAAACTAAAACGCTCTAGTATATACAAGGGTGGGCCAAATTTTGTTCTTTTTGGAAATCTGCAAACGGTGGGGTCACAATAGTTGCGAAATGAGCTCAAAAGAATGTGGTAAAAATTTCAGCCCTCCAAAATCAATTTTTTAAGCTTGCCAAGCTACCTCAAAGTTCAAAAATTTTCAAAAATGCGAATAAAAATTTTTATCACAATTTTTTTTAACAATGGAATTTATGCATATTTGAACTTAAAATGATGACTGTTTAGAAATTTTTGCCATTAGCCCTTTTATCAGGAATTTTTAAAAAATATTATTTCTTCCGTTTTTTCACGATTTTTCGAAAAACCCCGAAAGAATTTTTTTTTGAGAAGCGTCCCCCTAAAATGGATTTAGGACATGAATTTTAGTAGATGTTTATAACTAGGGAGAAGAGAAGTGGGGTTGAACCGCTAGCAAGCGATTTTTTTACGTAAAAATTCATTTTTACACTCAAAAAAACAGTGAAATTCATCATTTAGAGCTTAGAAATATGCCAAGCTACAAATTTTTGGAACGCTGGCATTCGAAATTTCGCAAACTATTCGCCCTAGCTTCGCTTGGGCTACATATTTTTGACTTTCTAAAACAAAATTTCAACGAATTTCTCCCTCCCGCCCCGAAGTTGACAATAGTTGCGCCACTGAATTTCCAGCAAACAAAAGTAAGTACAAGTGATTCAAAAAAAGAAAAAAAATTAAAATTGCCTTTCATACTCTAAAATATATGAAATATGCCCCTTCCGATAAAATTTTTTTCGAAAAATCATTTTCTCAATTTTTAAAGAAATAATATGTAAAAAACACCTTTTTTGAGTGATCCTGAAAACTCATCCATGGTGGATAAAATCAAAATATTGCGCTTTATTACCTAAAATTGATGTACTAAATCTTTCCCAGGGGGATGTTTCTGAAAAAAAATTTCTTTCGTGGTTTTTCAGAAAATTGTGAAAAAACGCAAAAAGTAACATTTTTTGAAAACCGTTGGAAAAAGGTAGAAAGGCAAAAATTCCTCAACAATGATCATTTTGAGTTCAAATACGTCCACTGTTTAAAAAAATTCCAAAAAAAATTATTATTCGAATTTTTGAAAATTTTTGAATTTTAGGAGGCTGAAATTTCAATTACAAACACGATTTTTGAAAAAACTGTGAACGACCAAACGGGCTCTTTGCTAAAGGAATCTCACATTCAGAGAAAGACTCAAGACCAGCTCTTTTACTAGAAAAAATTCTTCTTTCAAATTGCTTGTTGTTTTGCTCTCGTGGAAAAAGAGAAATTTACATTATTAATCTTCAAAATTGGAAGAAAATATTGTCCGAAAGAAGTGGAGCAACGATTTTACGAAATGTAAAGAGTGAAAGGTCAAAAACTGGCCATTCAAGGACATTTTTAAGCTACGAAAATGACATAATTTTCACGAAATCATTCGGTAGAAATGATTCAATATTTAGAGGGGGGCTTAAGCCTGCCCGAAGCTCCTCATCTCCTCTTATATTTCATCTTATACCATTCCGATTCATTTATGACATTTATGGTAAAGTTTGCTCTTAAATTTTAGGGAATATTTTCCAGATGGAAAATTTCAAGTCTCGTTTAGATACGTACTTATATTTAATTTTCAAAAACTTGAAAAAGTACAAGTTATACAACACGTAATTAAAACATGTTTGAAAAAAAAATTCACCGAACACCCCTCCTCCACGCCTTCTATCTCCCTGCTTACGATTTGCAAATTATTTTTTCATAATCCAAAACACCGTAAAAATCACTTAAATTTAGATTTTGGCAAACAAAAAATTATTCGACGGAATAATTTTTTTTCTTAGTCACTTTTTACTTTCTAAAATTTACACCGTAATAAATTTTTCACCAAATTACGGACACACCTATTCAAATAACATTTGGCTACAAATTTTTTCACTATCTTTTTATCATTATCAAAATTTTAAAACGTACATAATTAATTAAGTGTATTTTCCTCTTAATGAAGGCGTAAATATGATGGAGGTTTTTTCCGTAAATTATATTCACTCACATCACTTTTCCATTGATAAACAACCAGACGTGCTCGTCAAGGACAAATTTCGACCGTAAAAAAGTTAATATTTTCAACATTTTAGGATCATTACCGATTTAAAATAACGATTAAGTTTCGTATTAGTACAATGTATTCGAGCAGCATGGTACATTCCTTTCTGTAGGTAAATTTAACCCTTTACCCGACCGGCTACGAGAACAAAGTACACTGACTACACAGTAAATACACCATTACAGACAGTTATGGGAAACCTTGTACACTTACACGAAGAAACAATCATTTTTGTGTAAGCGCGATTATCCTGAAATCCGTACCCAAAACCACGTATATGGATCGGTCGATCGACCAACCAACCATAAAAAGAATGTGTAAAATTTCAAATTAAAAACTCGACTAGATGTTTGCTAATATTTGTCACGGAGTCGTTGCCTTCGGCTTATTGATGAATAGGGCCAACAACGTGATAATGGCATGCGTACTAACAGCGTAATGAGGATAACAATGTGCTCGAAATACATTTAACAAATAAATTCTTTTTACTTATTTGTTGCACTGCGCGGAAAGAATATATACTGCTTCACAATAAACAACTAATAGAAATACGTACGACGACGATGGCGCCTATATCGAATTCGAATGGTGCAAAGATTGCATAATTTTTTGTTCCTTTATACAATTCTAAAATTACGTTCTCATTTACCGGTTATTTTTACATCGAAACGATGTGATTATACATATATATATAAAACGTCCGAAAGGGAGACGGAGGCTGTGGATATAAGGGGAGAAAACAAGTTGAAATAAAATCGTTTGAAACTTGTTAACGAGCTTAACATTGAATTAATCACAATTATATGTGTATGCGACCGCTTTATTATTATAACAATGTTTAAATTTGTAACAATAACAATTTAAACTAGATCGTTAAAATAAATTTTATACGATTGGAATACGTGTGGTATTTATTTTATAGGTGTCCTTACGCGGAAAAAATAACTAATTTTCAATTAATGTACCTCAAAAAAAAAAAAAAAAAAAACACGCACACACATACCAAGGTGTTCCAATTAGTAACAGGACATTTGTAGTGTACGTACAACCAATGCCGGATATCAAAATACGAAAGGTAGTTCGATAAAAAAAATACAAAAGGATACCCAATCTTCAGATGACAGAAAAAAAAATACTGCCGATAATAATACGAGTAACAACGGTACACGAGAGCGACTGAAATTAGCGTAAAATAAAAAACTGATACAGCATTTAATAGGTCAATGACCTTATCTACAATAAATCATATAACGTTTAACCATGAAGGCCTACAGTGTGCGCAAAATTTTATAAAACAATTCTCGATTATATTCTTACATTTTATTGATCGGAAAATAATTTATTCGTTTCGAGATTTTCTTTTAATTTTTTTTCTCTTTTCATAGCTACAAACTTTCAGAATGTGTGAGCCCCCCCCCCCCCCATTAAAACGTACCAATGAGTATCGAATACGTTGTACACACGACGCTTGAAGTAGAATAATACGACCCAATTACAAAGCGAAAAATTATCGATATTAAAGAGAAGTGTACCTAGTTTAATAGGTAGAAACTATACATAGATTTGTATTTTTACGGTTCCTGTTTTCCTTCTGAAAAACACAACGCTTTACTTGAAGATGTTTCCGCAAGATGTTAAAAAATTCATGTAATAAGTCACACTTTCTCTGTAATACGTCGTATATACGCTTTCGTCATTCAACAAGTAAGACCAGAGGCAAAAGGCGGAATGTTTTTGTAAAATTACCTTGATCGATGAATCACGACCATCGATCTGCCTACTCTATCCGTGAACTCGTTCGTTTTATTTTTCATTTATTATTTTCAACTTGATAATTCTAAAGAAATACAAGCTATTCAAGCAGCTCTATACTAAGGTAAACTCCGTCAATTAGAATGGATCTTTCGGAAGTAATTCAGTAATTTTTACGCCTTCTTAGAGATTAATCGGAATAGGCACTCTTAGGCTGTACTCGTTTCTGTCAACTCGATACATTCTTCGGTACTTTGTATTCGAAGCATTTCAGCTTTTTACTTATCGTTAGAAAACTGCGTTGTATATTTTTCTATCAAATATAAAATTTACTCGAACTAAACTATCTCATGTGAAAGTTATTCCTTCGCCAAATGCGGACCAAAATGGTTTCGCTACGAACAACCACCAACCAAAACTGGAAGTATTTCGATAAAAATGCAAATAAGAAAGTGGAACTGATAGGAACCCTCGACCTCGTCTGAAATGTGATACTAATTTTACTCGAGAGAAAAAAAAAAAACTTCTACACTGGAAGAGTTTCGTACGTAAATAATTTATAAAGTATCTTTACTCTGTGTGCCCTGTTTTTTTATTAAGTATGTACTCAAATATTATACGTAGCAAAACACCTGTATGCAAAACAATACTCGCGGTATCAACCTACTTACCTTATCACTCTGACTGTCATCGTACTGCGGAACGATATCCGTTAATTCTCTGATCCGTCTGACACTTCCTCCCAATGACGATGTCATAACATCGATTTAATCGTCAGTACAATACCAAGATATATGCCAATTGCTCTACGAAAGTATCCCATGACTTTGGTTCATACTTCTAATTCAATCACCGAACATCTGACTTGAATTTCTGTGTAAAAAATAAACATATACATTTATTAAAACTTATTAAAATCGATTGATGAAATAACTTGTCTATTTGATGAATGAATTTTTCAACTTAAAATTTATCAAACAAATAGCAAAATAGATACTGATATTTAATTACTTTTTCAAACAGTCTCTCGTAAAAATAAACATAATAAGGGACGTTTCATTCGACACAGAAAAAAAAAGAGCATCGCAATGCGATGCTTTTTGGGCCTGATTTTCTTCAATTGAACAGACATTCGAATTGTCCTCACGTGGAATAAAAAAAGGAACGTTCTGCGATGTTTTTTCTTGAACAGGGATACAAGTATATATTGGTGTGGGTAGCTAAAAAAAAAATCCCAAAATATACATCTAAGACTTATACTAAATCTGTGTGTCAAATTTCAACCACCTTGATCAATTTAAAGGGAAGTTATGCGAGGAACAAACTCGAAACATAAGAAAAGCCACATTTTTGGGACTATAAGGGAGTGCATTGGGTTTGAAAAGTTAAAACTACCAAAAAGCACATTTATGCCTCTTACCAAGTGTAGATACCAAATTTTAACATCCTCGGTCAATTTGGAGTGGGGATAGGGGAGGAACATCCTTTTTTCAAGCTCAAAAGGGCGAAAAACCATCATATTTCCACTGTTAAATGACATACGAGACTGATTTTTGGATATGTAATACAACTTTATACTATCCATCGGTTGGCTCGATTTTAAGCCTTCAGCATTCCTCCCCAAATGTGGGTATAACTGAATTTTGACTCGAGCTCGTCACCACCATAAAATATCAAATCCACCGCTAATCGAAGCCCATTTCCCAAGTTTGATAGAGTTTGGTCGATATCGGTCTGAGCAAAATAAAATAAAATAAAAATATGAAAAGGCTAAAAATGGTCAAATTGGTCTTCTAGGAACCCAAAACGGATTTCGTTGATACCCCCCTCCCTCATTCACATAGCTCGAAAAATTTGGTTAAAAATTAAAAAAAAAAAAAAACGAGCAAAAAACTACATTTTTGGGGCTGTGAGGAGCTGCAATGAGGTTGAAAAGTTAAAATCCCTAAAGACACATCCAGGACATTGTACTAGATTTACATACCAAATTTCAACTTGTTTGTTCAATTTGGAGAAGAGTTATGTGAGGAACAAACTTAAAACATAAGAAAAACGCTTAAAAAAAAAAACACATTTTCGGCAGGGTTGAGAAGGACTTAAATCCATTTACATAGCGGATTTTGGATTTTGGATTTGGAATCCTTTCAGTTAAAATTCAAAATTTTAAAATCCAAAATGTTTGAAATGAATGAATATGCCGAAAAAGAAATAAATTTCACGATTAGCCTTCGCAACATTATTCTACT
>FIZR01000621.1:0-19507 GCA_900060175.1 Ferrisia virgata | reverse complement strand
CATTCAATTTTTGTAATATCATTCATAGATTTGTCGGATTTTACTAATGTTTTCCGAAACAAAATTTTCTATTTCCGAGAACAAACTCAGCGGTGAGTAAGCAACCAACACTTATTTTACGTATTTTTGCGGCCTGTCTCCTGAATACACACTTGAATGTACTTTAACATGTGTGAGAGGTCTTAGGTCAAAGGGGGTTAAACTGCGTTAAGTTGGTATAGGCTACATTGGCAAAAAAAAAAAAAAAAAAAAAAAATTACCAAAACATTTATCCTAGCAACCATCACATTCAACCAACAATTTTAGCGATGAGAGTAATTTTCTCATTCTGATCACTTTCAATGCAATTAAACAGCCAGATCTGTACGTACAAAGCACTTTCATCCATCACCTAAGAAGGTAGCACATACGGCCACAGCGATACCAATGCTACTTGCCATGTCCCTGTAGTATATACTCGCATATGTTCGCAAATTACCATAATATATGACCAGTATTGAACTTGTACACAGGGAAAAAAAATTGCCACATTACAGCATCAAAATACCATATCTCCTACCATTCTTTTTGATCCTATACCAAGTATGTCAAGGTACCTATATGCATGTACGCAGGTACGTAAGAAGTATAATTGATAAACTTCATCTTACACGCAGCGAGAACGAAAGAGAAAAAAATTTGACAACGTATATCATAAGCTAGCCAGTAGCCATCACCATTAGGTCTCTGGCATCGTATATGAAACAGGAAATGAAACAAATTTTTGAAGGTGGAAACACAAAATCTTGGCAAAGTATTCGCATTTCTTATCAACGACATTAACCCGTGTATTATCATAATTTATCGGGCTAGTAGTATCGAGGATTTGGTATATATTTCGTACTTTAAAGTAAAAACATTCGCGATGCTTGCGGATATATGTAATTCGCGATACGAACCAGTTATTCGTCGTTTACAGATTCATAACGAGCTAAAAAAAAAAAAAAAAAAAAAAAAAAAAAAAAAAAAAAACGAAAAAACGAAACACACGCATGCACACACAATGGAAATCCCTTTAAAAATATATAGTACACCGATGACGTCATCATCGTACAAGTAAATTACAAAACTTGGTAGTACACGAGTTTACTGATAAAGTTCTACCCATAAAAGACCGGTTCGATAGCCGCAAACCACTGCAAGTCACAACAAATTGGAAATGGGAAATCACGAAGTTTACGTAAAAAAAAATTCAAGGCACTGTTCCTTTTTTTTTTTTGGAAAAAATATTACATCATGGATATGTCACGCGAGAGTTATAGGCGGATTTAAGGTGAGGGGAGGGGGTTTGAGCCGTCTCTAAATAGTTTTCTGTCTATGCTAAATATCACACAAATGACTATAGAAATGTTTAAAATTCATTTAAAAAAAAGAGGAGGAAAAAGTACGTTGAAAATTATCGAAAATTGGATGAAAATTAGACAAAAATTGGTAGAAAATATAAAATATTGATCACAAAATTAAGAAAATTTATTGAAAAATGTATGAAAAAAAAGATATGGAATTCGGTAAAAATTTGATAAAATTGGTAAAAAAGGGCGAAAATTTCACGTTATAAAATAATATTGAAAAAGGGGTGAAAATTTACTTAATGTATGAAAATATTCTTAAAAATCGTAATAAATTCTGTAAAAATTTGATTAAAATGGGTAAAAAGCGTAAAAATTTATCAAAAAGTAGAGGAAATCATGAGAAAAATTGTAGAAAATTATGATAAGTTTCTTAAAAATTTGGTTAAAACAGGTGCAAAATGCAATAAATTTATCAAAAATCACGAAAGATGTTGAAAAATGGGTGAAAATTGACCTAAATCATGAAAAAATTAATAGACACTTTTCCCTTTCTGGGAAAAATTTTAGGTCATGGATATGCAATGCTAAAAACGTTGAATAAGTTGACATTTTTTCCCCCGATGATTTTCATATCGCCCATAACAAATTTTTGAATCTTGTTTGCAATCTTATTTTTAGATTTTTTAAATTGACATCCATTCAGACATTTCAACATAAAAGTCCAAAAATCAAAAACGTTACACCAAAAACGTAACGTGTAAAAAGTAACCACTAACACGCCAATACCTTTTCACATTTATTCAACTTGGATATTTTAACATAAAGTGCAAAAATCATTCATTATTTTTTTATTAAAAAAAAAAAAAAAAAAAAAAAAAAAAATGTTACACATCCATGTCAACATTTCAACATAAAGTGCAAAAATCACTCGTAATAATCATTAATTTTTTCTAATTTTTCTATTTTTTTCTAGTTTTGAACTTATATATTTTTTTATTTTTTTTTTTCACATTTATTCAACTTGGACATTTTAACAGAAAGCGCAAAAGTCGACCGTACACATCTTTCATTGTAAGTTTTATCAAACTTTCCCATCCTTAAGACATATCAATTTCAATATTTTAGCATAAAGTCGGTAAAATCCAAAACGTAACGTTTTTACAGAATGAACCCCCTTCCCCCTCACCCCCAAGACATATCATATCGAAAAATTGTTGAAAGTGCTCGAAAATTACAAAAAAATTTGTTAAAAAAATGGGGAAAAAGTACCGAAAATTGATCATAAATAAAAACTAACTGATAAAAAATGGTAGAAAACTGAACCAAAATATGAAAAAAAAAATCGTCAAAAATCATCGAAAATTAGAAAAAAAAAATTGAAAGAAAAAGTGATAAAAAGTGCAAAAAATTCGACAAAAATTGATCGAAATTTATGAAAAATCACTTTATTTATGAAAAAAATCGTTGAAAATTATCGAAAATGTTGCAAAAGTTTGATAAAAACGGGTAAATAAAAGTGCAAAAAATTAATCGAAAATCGAGAAAAAATGTTGAAATATAGGTAAAAACTGACCTAATTTACCAACAAAAAGGTTAAAAACCACTGAGAATGAAAAAAAATTGACGAAAATCGCTAAAAATTGACCTATTATATGAAAAAAAAAAAAAATCGTTAAAAATCATGAAAAAGGGAAAAGGGAGAGGGGGGCTAAAAAGTGCACAAGAATGGTCAAAAATCAAGAAAATTCATATGATGAAAAATGCCTAAAAATTGACCAGTTTTTGCTATTTTTTGAGTTCATTTCGATCCAATGTCTACCCGTACGTTACACCCATGGCAGTAGCGAAAGGTAGTATTGAGGAGGGATTCACTTCGGCAAGTTCCCTCCCCCCCCTCAGGAAAACCTTACGAGTTATTCGAAAAAATTGGAAATCGAAAAAATATTGGGAAAGATGGGTTAAATTGTACATTTTTTTTTTTAACTTTCCTGTTAATTTTTCTTAATTTTGGCCTTCGCTGAGCTCGAGCTGTATTTTCCATCAATATTTTAAGCAAAAAATTCCATTTAGTGTGTTCTTGAAAAACTTGTGAAAACTGAACAGTGAACAAGGCCTTACTTTTCCTTCATAAAAATCGGACTCAAAAAGCAACGCATTTTAATAGTTTTTTTTAAAAGATACTTGGATATGTAGTAAAAAATTTAAAGATGAAATTTTTTCTTCATTCGAGACTACCTCAGGTTAACCAATACAAAAGCACAAAACATTCTCAATTGCTTACCTCTTTCCAAACTAGAAGATTCGTTTCGACTGAAAGCCTTATTATCATATCCGTCAGCGCTTCTCCAGAACTCTGCATCCGACTGAACATGAGCCAATCGTTGCTCGACTGCGTTGTTAGGGCCTTCGGCGGCATTTCTTACAAATCCAACCAGTTGCACGTCGCGATTATCGGAGTCATCGGTTTCCTTCATTTTGTACGATAGATGATTAACAATGGGCATTTTTTTATTCGTTCTTTGCCACCAGCGTAGGTACGATTTTTCAGTGGTCGATTTTGTAAAATATCGTTACCTCAACAGAGCCATTAGTGTGGTCAATTGCAGTCCAGCTGTAACATAAATCATGACGTAAGTGCCTACTTACTACTTACTTACTATAATAGATGTACAGATATATATTTCAGGTATACGACGAGTACCTACGAACCTAGTTAACTTCGTACGCGAACGTAAATTAAATTAGCTCGTATGTATAAGTAATTTGCTGGTGCATTTTACGCCGGTGTAAGTACATATGTAATGTACACTTATTACGAATATAAGCATAATAAGTGCATAACATAAATATGTATCACTGATATTATAATGTTTTAAAAGGTACGTATAATATCATCTAATTGTACAATTATACATATCGTTTAAATAAACGTACGTATTACCACTCGGAATCAAATTAATGTTGTTTTTTTTTTTTCGTCTTCTATTTCGATAAATTTTTTCTTTTCCCAAGCGTGAATTTTTTCTCCTACATTTTACACGAAGTCAGGTACGTATACTTGATAGTTAGAACAGAAGCACACACGTACACATTACGTTTACTTTCAATTACTATACCAGAAACATTTACTAACAACTTGTTTTGTTTTTTTTTCTCTTCGTCGTGTACGAGTACAATTTTTTTACACTTTACACGCAACACTCACACATACATATTTTAAAACATTATTTACTTCTGATCGTAAACTTACAAAAAAACCGAATAAACATCATCCATTTCGTAGGCAAAAATTGACCGCAATAACGACACGTTTTTCACCGGCACGTTTCATACAGAATCGAGAGTAAACGATCATGTATTACGATGGATATTTTATACATACTTTTATCTACGAGTATCGCCTATCTCAAATGTTATGTACCGCAGTGCACTATAATCAACGCAAACATTTCTACAAGGGCTACCGCAATAAATCATATTTCGCGAACAATTAGGTACTCGAGTCCTCTACACTTGTGACTTAATTGAGCCATCAAATAAATGCAAGCGTTTATCAGTTAAGAAGACTTAAAGACCGACAAGGGTTCTTTGCTAAATGCACAAACGTGTACTATACTCTAAAGCACATGACAATGTTTGCTATCAACACGTACCACAAACACTTACACATATACACTGCACACATCGCTGCATGTTTATTACCGCAAACGATTAAATACATACTGAGAACTGAATACTTATCATAGCCAGTTCGTCAGCCATCGTTTGGTAAAACAGTATGTCTCAAAAATCATTCGCAGTAATGAACAACAAGACCATCGTATATAACTGGTTCTCTTTAATTTCACAAAAAATTCAACCGAAATTAATGTATCTCAAGAATTTTTTCATTCATGATCAAACTAAATTACTGAAAAAGGAACTGGTTTCGAGATGAACCGGTTGTACAGTAGAAATTTTGTCCGACTTTTTTGACAGTTCACATATTAACTGCTATTTTTTTAAAGTGTTGACACGTAAATTGTCTAAAATAAACCGGTTGTATGGTGGAAATTTTGCTCGGATTTTTGAAAATTCCAAATACCGACATTTTTCAAAATGCTAAACACGAAAAATGCCATAAAATATGCCGGGAATGAACCGGTTTCAAAATAAACCGGTTTTATCGCACGAAAATCGCAAATTACTAAGACGAACCGGTTCTACGATGGATTGTACTGTTTTTTTTCTCTAAAATTTCATAGATATTGAACACGAATATCGCCGTAAAATTTGCCCGAAATAAACCGGTTTTATTTTAAGAATTTTGTTCAATTTTTCATGAAAATTCTCGTACTGTCATTTTCAACATGCTAAGCACGAATATTACGGTGAAAATCGCTGCAAATGAACAGGTTCTGTTGCAGAAATTTTAAATTTGACCATAAAAGTGGCGCAGGTAGATCAGTTTTAAGAAGAACCTGTCTTGTACACTTCAAAGTAGTCTTACCAGTTTGAAAACAATATTTTTTCAATAAAACTAGTTCATCTTGAAACCGGTTTATCTGCAAAAATTTTCATGGAGATATTATGCGTTTAACATCTTGAAAATAACAATATGAAGATTTTCAAAAAAAAAAACAAAGATAAAATTTTTATAACGAAACCGGTTTATTTCGAAACCAGATTATTTCTGCAAATTTTTATAGCGATATTTGCAATTTTAAAAAATGTAGGTGATAATCATGATCATGAAACCGGTTTATTTCCCATCTAGAAACCAGTTCATTTGAGGCAACTTTCATGGTAATATTTGTTTTTTGGAGTAGAATTTTCAAAAGTATCGCGCAAATCTATCACAAAACCGGTTCATTTCGAAACCCGGTTCTAATGTAGGAATTTGCACGGTGACATTCGGGTTGAACACCCTGAAAAATTACAGCACGAGAATTTACAAAAATGTCGAACACAATTTCCATCGTAAAACCGGTTCAACATTCATCTCAAAACCGGTTCATTTGCGAGCATTTCCACGATAATATTCGTGTTTAACACATTGCAAAAAAAATGACAGCACAGGATTTTCCAAAAAAGTGGAGCTCAGTTTTCATCACAGAACCAGTTCTTCTCTTTCCCCAAAACTGGTTCATTTGTTGCAATTTTCATGCTGATTTTCGTATTCAGCGCATTGAAAGATGGTAGCACGAAAATTAAAAAAAATTGAAGTAACTTCGTGATACAACCGATTAATCTTGAAACCGGTTCATTTGCGAGAACTTTCATGATGATATTCGTTCTTTGGCACTTTGAAAATGAACGTATGAAAATCAAGCAAATTGCGTGAATCTATCATAAAAACGGTTCATCTCGAAACTGATTCTTTTGCAGGAATTCTCATAGTTATATTCGGGTTGAACGTGTCAAACACGATTTTCTTCATAGAACTGGTTCATTTAAGGGAATTTTTATTATGATATTAGTCTTTAGCACTTTGATAAAAAATGTCAGGATAAGAATTTTCAAGAAAATGGAGCATTATTTATACTACAGAACCACTTCTGAGTTTTTCTCAAAACTGGTTCACTTGTTACAATTTTTATATTGATATTCGGGCCCAATGCTTTGAAAAATAGTAATACGAAAATTTTTGAAAACGCGAGTTGAACTTCCAACTACAACCGTTTCATTTTGAAACGGGTTCTTCTGCAGAAATTCTCATGATGATTATTTGGATTGAACACATCGATAAATTACATCGTGGTAGTTTTGAAGAATGTCGAATTTAATTTCCATCATAAAATCGGTTCATCTTTCATCTCGAAACCGGTTCATTAGCATGAACTTTTATGATGATATTCCTAGTTTAGCATCTTGGCAAATAGCAGCACAGGAATTTACAAGAAAGTCTAGCAAAATTTCCGTCATGGAACCGGTTTATCTTTCGCTGTAAACCGGTTTATTTGAGAGAATTTTTATAACGATATTTATGATCAAACCGTGAAATATGGCGAAATGAGTCAAATTTCAGACGCTAATTTTCGAACATGTTATCCAACTTTGATTCTCAACGAACAATTTTGTAATTTTGGCTCCTCAGTAGTCAGCATCTAGCATCTTCTTGTCTCCAAATTTGGACACAATTGACTTTTGATTCGAGATCATCCCCACCCAAAATAAGCATGTTAGCCTAATTTTCTTCGACAATATAACATAGACGAATCAAATTAAAAACTACAAAATTTGTGGACGGTAAATTTTTAAATATTTTTTAGCTTTTACTTTAAATATTTTTGACACTCGATTAAGAATCGCAACCTTACCTAAATCAAAATTTTATGAGTTGGGAGATTAATTTTAAAAATTCAGGTACTCGTTTGAGAACAAGTGTGACAATTTTTGAATACTTTGTTTGTGCATATAATATTATTCAATAAACTTTATGGACATACTATACGATGTAAAATCTGTAATGGGTAAGTACATTACACATCTATATTTCGCCTCCGCACGCGTAACAATAAAATTAAAAGATAATTACGCGTACATATTTCTCTTTTTAAGGTTTATCTGTCTTTTTGATGTGTGTGTGTGTGTGTGTGTGTGTGTGTGTGTATTCATCAGTTTTACGAACACTTTTCGGACGTAGCACGAATTCTCTAAAGACTGTGCAGCGGATAATGAACGATGACGCTGGTACTGGCAGATTTCGAATAATCTAATCTTATTGGCTTATAATATGTAGAGATGGTACTTATTATTAAGCTGTACTGCGATGTATTTACCATACATGGACGCAACACGTGCTTTTCTCACTACTTTTTCTGGTTATTTCCCCATCATCAGCGGCGAGTAAAAAATTACGCCTTAAAACATAGGAAGTTGCCCATTTATCGGGAATCGTTCTCCGTTTCTTATCAACACACATTACGGCGATTTTCAAACCCACATATATTTACAAGCAAACTTTCGTACTTATATATTGAGATCGAAGGGTCAAATTTACGAAAAAAAAAAATAAATAAATAAAACAAAACAAAACACATAAACATTAATAATCTAAATATTTATGCATGACTAAACTAGGCCATCGAATATTAAACACGTCCGAATAAAACTATAAGAATTCCACGTGGTCAGCAATTACAAGTACACAATAAACCAGAAAAGATGGAGAAAATAATTCGAAAAAAATAAAGTGATTAAAAAAAAATTGCCTATTCCGAGAAATATAATTACAACGCCAGGGGTGGAGGGAATCTGGGGCTAATCTAGAACATTCGCCTTTTGACCGATCCTTGACCAGGGCCTAAAAAATGTCGCTTTCATTAATAACAATAATATTAATATAAAAATGTAGCAATTTCAATTACCAAAATGAACAATGACAATTTAATGAAATCCAATCAAAACAATAATCTGACGAAATTATTACGCGGAATCAATCACACCGCCTATGTACATAAATGTATACATTCGTTCGACTCGTCAGCGCGTATTTCAATTATCGATAAATCAATATCGATATTGAACGCGTACATGCGAACGTTAGCGTCTTCAAATTGATCTCGATGTTGACCTTATTACAACATAATGGTCTTTAACTTCTCTCTTTCTCTCTCTCACTGTTTCTCTCCGTAAAACTTTTTTCTCTCTCGCCGATTCATTGATCGATTCTACACGAGAGGAAAATTAATCGCCGACATCGACACTGATAATTACTCTGGCCGTAAATTTCACGCAATTTGTTTCATTCGCGAAAGGGAAGCGTTTACTATTACGTTGATCGGTTATACTTGTCGATAATCACTTTTACCTGGACGGAGCACATTTTTATGCCTTCTTTCTACATTGTAGAGCAATAGCAAATATTTCATATAAATATATGGAACCCCTATGCCTCCCTTATCACCATCAATAACGCATAAAATTAAAAAATGACACGATTTCAAAAGAAAAAAATTTCCAGTCCTTACATTTTTCACACCAAACAAATGGGATTTCTTATCAGACGCGTAAACCGTACGAATTAGAGCGATAAAATTTATGCGCACAAAATTTAAACAATTTTTTTTTTTTTTAAATATTGAGCTGTACGTACGTACGTTCAGCGATGACGATTTCTAATCAGTTTTATCAATTTTCCTAGTAAAGTAATAACAATATTTTTTAAAATGAAAAAAATACGTGATAAAAAGTATTCGAAAAAAAGACCTTGACTTTAACATTACACGTACGTCACCTTCGAAACATGTATTGAGGCGAAAAAATGTCACGTTAACTAAACTAAAAGATACCTAATCAACGAAATAAACGATTTTTACCACGCAGAGTAAAATTCGTTAGTCATAACACACGTTCGTAAATTAGAAAAAAAGCCGAATGTCGGGAAAAACAAATGTGAAATTTTTTTAAAAGGCTTAAAATTGCACCAAGCAATCAGTTTAATGAACGCATCGAACATTCCGAATATGGAAAATAAACGTTTCTTTTACGACTGTCGAGCCAAAAGATTAATAAATGTGAAAAAACAGCAACGTGTCATGTGAAGTAAATGATATGTATTTTGAACATTTCGTTAGTTTACAGACCAAATGTCGACATTGGGGGAGGGGGGAAGTTCATTATCAATTGGTCTCATTCGCTTACGACCATATTGCACTTAAAAGAGTGCGCCACCTATCACGATCCCGTACCTGTGAAGCAGCTCTTACCACAGAGCCCACTCACGCTTTGATGATGTCAGACCACCTGGTTGGAGATTTTCCTTTCCCTCCTTCAGCAGGGGCCTTACCAAAGAGAATATATTTTTCGAGATTTCCGACTACTCTCCTAGTCACAAGTCCAAAATACCCTAGAATGCGTTTCTCGCATAAAACACTTGGCCTTACTGGCTCCTGTATTTTGTTGGTGATTGAAATATTGGTTCGTCACGCTGTTCAGGGTATCCTCAGCATCTTTCACCAGATCCACATCTCAAAGGTGTTGATTCTTCTTTTTCATCTGCTTTCCACGTCCATGTTTCCAGGGCATATGGGAAAACAGAGAAAACAAGTGACTGTATAAGTTTCTTCCTTGTCTTTGAGGAGATCTTGTTATTACATGTGACATTACGCAGTCTGGTCACAGCTGATTAGCTCATCTGCTTCGACGATGGAGCCTAAATATACGAAAGCGTTCATCTTTTCGTATTCGCTCAGGACTGTAGAAACTTCGCCATTTCCTCTTCATCCGAAGCCATCAAGGTGGTATCATCTGCACATCGCATATTAGAGATTCTTCTTCCTCCAATAGAAATACCACCAGTCTAATATTCTAGAACCTTGCGAATTATGTGCTCACCATAAGTGTTGATTAATTGAGGGGATAATACGCATCCTTGATGTACTCCCTGTTCCGTTTGAAAAACTTCAGATTCTTCACCTTCAACTCTCACCACCATAGAATTGAACTCATCTAGGGACTCCACCAAATCTACTATATTAGCAGGGACTCCCATTGAACAGCTGTTTATAATTCACATAGTCAAAAGCTTTGGTGTAATCTATGAAACATCACCACAGGTATGTTGAACTCCCTGCAATTGTCGATGATTTGCCGGATATTCGTTATCTGTTCCCTTGTGCCTAGAGCATAATCTTGCATCTCCTTTCTTCAGTGGACTATTTACAACTCAGAAGTTGCCATACTGATTTGATTCTATTTGCATTTCTTTTTCGCATTCACCACCTCCCTTACTTTATCAAGTAGGATGTTTCACCCATCTTTGCCTGTCATTTTGACAATAAGAACCAGTTGGTTCATCTCTGGTGTTCCACTGTCTTGGTACAACCACTCGCAGTATGTTTTCCAGCTGTCCAGGATTCCTTTAGAATCCCATACAACTGTGTCATCATCTTTCTTGATCTTGCGAGCTCTGAGTTTAAAATCTCTAGCGATCTGATGTATTTTCTTGTACACTGTACTGGTCTCATTGTGGTCTGCATATTCCTGTATTTCATTGCAAGATTGGTTGAGGTAGGCTTTGCTGTCTCCATGACAATACTGCTGGACTGATCTGTTCAGTGGCCTATATTCTTCGTCGTTGCCACGACATTTGGCTGTTATCCATGGATGCTTCTTTTCTGATATGTGCTCTCTTTCCTTAATAACTGACTCACATGCACGAGTAATCTTGGTTTTGATGTCTTCTCACATGCTGTTTAGGTCATTTGTCTCCGAACATATGATATTTGTCCTAGCAGCCACCTTTTTCAATTCAGCATCGGTGAAAACAGTCCATGCTTTGTTCATTCGCCTTTCCACATGGATTTGCAGCCATACTCCTGCCACCAAAAGTTGATGATCTGATGCTGCATCAGCTCCTAAGTATGTTTTAGCTCTAATGACCAGTCAATTTGATTACGAGTGTGACCATTACACGACCTCTACATGTATAGTATGCGATTATGCTGTTGGAACAAGGTATTTGCCAGCACAAGTTGCTATTCCCTGCAGAACTAGAGAAGCCCATTTCTTGTTTCTAGACCATGACTACCAACTGCTCCATAAAACGCATCACTGCTATCAGTCTTCCCAACTTTGGTGTTGAAGTCTCCCAGCACTAGTTTTATGTCGCTTGTTGGTAGTGAAGCCAGTGTTTCTTCACTGACACTGTAGAATTCTTCAATTTCTTCATCCGATGTTGCCCTGGTTGGAAATACGGTTAAATGACATTTATTGTGCATGGAGTTGCACCAATCCTGACAACTGACATCCGATCGTTGATGGCGCTTGCACCAAACACCAGGTTTTTGTCTCTACTATCTACCATGATTTCCACTCCTGCGTAGCCTCCTCTACCAAACAAAAATATGTTCGCCAACACTGTTCCAGTGGGTTTTACTGATTTTTGATACCAGCAACTCTACTCTTTTCATTTCATTTTCGTCTACAGGTAACTCACGTGTAGTCTTCAGGCCACATATATTTCATGTGCCTATTTTACTGATTGTCTTCGCAAAATTAAACCGATTAGCGCGAACGGATATTCTTAGCACAGTGCTCCATTTAAGAGGTGCCGGAACTCGGAGTCGTTTAAATTTATCTCATTCATTAGGTGTTTCTTGCAAAAATGGCCAATGTGGGTTCGCAAATCCTTCAGTGGTAGTAAGCTTACCCTCTTAGCTTGGAGAAGTCTGAATTGTTTGTTTGTATTGGTGGTATGTGAAGAGTGAATTGTAAAATTATCAACAGTCCCCTACAATAGACCAGGCGGGAGGAAAGGTTCCCCTGTTTATCTTCAAGTTGCCTCTTACAACAGGCAGAGAGTGTCATGAGAAAATTCTACAATCCGTTCCCACATGTGGGGAGGGTCAAGTTGGAGACCCTAAATTTTTACCACGTTCATGTAACGTCATTCCGCAACTTTTTTCCATGCCTTCCTTTACAGTCTCAAAATAACGGGATTTTTAAGCAGTATTTCCAATTTTTCGAATTTATCTAATGCCTACCTTTCCTTAAATTAAGTTGAGAGGTTGAATTTTAACACGTAGATTTAATGCGGCTCCTAGATGCATATCTTGGGTGTTTGCACTATTCACTCCAAAATCAATATATCTTGTCTTAAGACTGATTGAAAAATTATGTTAAAAAGTGATGAGCCTTTTTTCGTGTTCTGCAAAATATACAAAAATTGAGTGTCTTTCACAAAATCACCAAATGGCGAAACATACAAATTACTCGGTACACACGAGTACGAGAACATTATAATTACAACCGAAAACATAACGCTGCTATTTCTACATAAATTTGATAGTAGGTACTCGTATAACGTAAAAATTTGTCAAAAAAGTACCTACTCCGTGAAAATTTATCGACAGGTAAACTCAACAGCACATAGAACGCGTATAATTAAGCGTATAATTAATTATAGCTGGGTATTTCAGGCGTTACAAACACAACAACGCACACAGTCAACACGTAGAGTACAGCGCATAGGCCAGAAATCGAAATGATCGCATTATACGGTTCATTTACTACCTCTACTGAAGATCCACCATCCTCGCTTCTGGTTGACTATGGCGACGCACGAGAGAGACGCCATCAACGACAACACAATCTCGGCGATATACGCGCGCCAATTAAAACGACAAACGTGACAATTAGTAGTAGTGGTACACATATTGTACATACAATCGATGACTTGTCGCTTTTTCAATAATTTATCGAATTTTTCTAGAATCAACGTTGACGAGGTAATGGTCTAACATGTCAAATGAAACCAATAACGCTACATACATGCAAAGGGAAAGACATACTATACTCGTACAACTACGAGTTCACATTACCAGTGTACAGTAGCTGCGTTCTATACGACGACGATGACGTACACCATATGGTATCCTATTTAAGCAGCAAGTATGCATTAAATATCGCAGTTACAGTAATACCTACGTACTGTATGTCTTTGTTTCACCATCTACATAGAACGATAACAATGACAAACCATTACAAGTCAATGTTACATACACGAGCTGTAGCTGTAATTAAAAACTACGCTAGGAATTTGTATTGTGATTCGAAAAAAAAATTTTACTATCGAGGTACATATTTCTACTTCATAGGTAGCTACCAGCTACCACCTAGCTTAGCCTACCTGTAAACCTTTCAATGTCTGGTTTTAAACCACTAAACTGGGTTTAAAACTAAAAATTTCAAAAAAAAAAAAAATTATAAAAATCGAATCAGCATATTCCTTTCTAGTTGATAAGTTAAAATCACATATTTCTTCTTTTTTTTTTTAGGACACCCTGTATACATCGATCAAAATTTATTTCGCCGTTATTGGGAGAGGGGTATGTGTCTACTGTCTAGTACCATACCAATAACGCGTAGCTTGAATCAAAATGACAAAAAAAAAAAAAAAAAAAATGAAAGGCACACAAACCAGTGGACATTCATCTATGAACAAGACTAGTTACAGGGTACACCTAACGTAGCACATATTTCCTCAGCAAGCCAATTTTCATAAGCACCATTTATATAAACCAGTTTCTTCGGGCAACAATCCAATTTTTAAATCGCCAATGTAAACGTATCGTAGATATCACTGAAAGTTGAAGATTTATGTGAATATACTACACAGATGTATAGCAGAGGTGACATCGCGTCAGTCTATCCCTGCACTCCGCCGCGCCAGCCCTGGATCAACTGTTTTAATAATGTGCATAAATTTATGCCGTGGATCGCGTGGTTCGATCATCTTCTCTATTATTTTTCAGCTCCACGAACGCCTCTTTTATTCTGATAATTTTCTGCTTCGTTGATAGTTATAAATAAAGGGTTCGATACTTGAGGACTGCGATGGGCGCCACGTTGATTGTGTTTTTTTTTTCTCGCACAGCTGTGTCCACAAATTAATCCCTCCTCTTATTCAGCGCACGTGAGTAGAGAAAATATGTATTATTGTGGTATTAAACCTGAAGAAGGTAATAAAGATGATAAGTTTCGTACAGATAAGTACACCATGCAATTGGCTTCGGCTTATTGGAAATGTTTTTTGAAAAAGTTGAGAGGTTGAAAATAAATATGTGCATTGGCATCAGAGATTGTAAATGTGTCATTTGGAGGGCTTGACTTTAAAGCTTTATCGCACTTCTTCATCCCTGCTAGTAGTTTCTAGAAAATAAGCGTCTATTTTTGGATGCTGAAGAAAATTTTGGGTGCAAAAATGCGCGTTTTCGATACAGAAGTACGTTTTTGGTGTAAATAAAAATTTTTAATACAAAAAATGCATTTCTGGTGCAGAAAAATGTTTTTTTGATGCAAATGTACATTTTTGGTATAAAAGTACATTTTCGATTCGGGATTTAATTTTTCGGTACAAAAACCCCCCATTTCAGGTGAGAGAGCATGTTTTGGGTACAAAAGTACATTCGCGCTGTAAAGGTTAATTTTTGATGCAAAAGTGCATTTTCAGTACAAAGTGTATTCCTGACACAAAAGTACGTTTTTTTGGTGCAGAAGTACATTTTTTATCCAGAATTTAATTTTGGGTGCAAAAATACATTTTGGCTTCAAAATTTGATATTTTGGGCGCAAAAGCCCATTTTGGGAGTAAAGTGTACATGTAAAAGCATATTTTGGGTACAAAAGTACTTTTTTGGTGCAAAAGGGCTTTTTTTTTTGGCACGAATGTACATTTTTGGTTCAAAAATGAGTTTTGGGTGCAAAAGTGAGTTTCAGGAAAAAATCGGGGTTTGGTGCAATGGTACATTTTTGGTGCAAAGGTATATTTTTGATTCAAAATTTGAATTTTTGGAAGCAAAAGCCCATTTTAGGTAGGAAAGTACGTTTTGGGTTTAAAATTAAATTCCGAGTGCAAACGTACATTTTTGGTTTAAAAGTGCATCTTTGGAGCAAAACTGCATTTTTGGCGCAAATGAACATTTTTGATGCAAAAGTACATTTTTGGATGCAGAAGTCCATTTCAAATATAAGAGTATGGATTTTGGGTTTAAAATTAAGTTCTGGGTGCAAATATAAATTTTTGGTGCATGCTACATATTGGCGCAAAAGTGCATTTTTGGCACAAATTTATATTTTGGGTACTAAAGTAAATTTTTGGGTGCGCAAGTGAGTTTTTGACAGAAAAAGGAATTTGGTGCAAAATGTGCATTTTTGGTGCAAAGGTACAAACATAAGTTTTGTGTACAAAAGCGAGTGTTGAGCAAAAAATGGATTTTGGATGTAATAATAGATTCTGGGCACAAAATTACATTTGGGTGCAATTGTTCCATTTTGGGCGCAAAAGTACATTTTTGGTGTTTTTGAAGGTTCTTCATTCAAATCTAACATTTTTACCAAAATCAGCATTTTGTGTTTCTTTTCAGCCTGATTATCAATGAAAACCAGGCTATTAAGTCCATCGAACAATGGCAGATGAGAGGGGAGGGGAATATCAACAAAATCCGTTTTGGGGTCCTGGGAAACCATTTCTAGCCATGTCAGATGATTATTTATATTTAATTTTTTTCCCGAATATTAAAATTATTTACTCCGCTCGATACCGACCAAAATCACTATAATTCGGTCAATCGGACCAGTTTGGCAGCGAATTAGATGTATTTGAGTAGAGATGACCTCAGGTTAAAACTCAATTATGCCCAATTTTTGGTGGAGTGGGTGCTGAAGGGTCGAAAACACAAAAATTGGCCATTTTTAGGCCAACTAATAGAGAATAAAAAGTTGTATAACATATCCAAAAAACGACCTCCTAAGTAAGTTAGGAGAAGAGATATGGGGGTTCCCCCTCTTTTTACCTTCTAAAAGGGTTGTTCATCCACTATCTCTCCACCAAATTCAACTAGGAAGTTGAAATTTGGTATGTATATTTAACGAGAGTGTCCTAGATGTGCCTTTTTGAGGTGTCGACTTTTCAGCCCCATTGCACCCCCGCACAGCCCTAAATATGTGATTTGTTGGTTGATTTTTTTATTTTTCGAGTTTGTTCCTCGCATAACTCCCCTTCAAATCGAGCTAGGAAGTTAAAATTTGGCATGTATATTTAGTAAGGACCCTAAATGTGCCTGATTGGGGTCTCTACTTTTCAGTCCCATTGCACCCCCTCACAACCCTAAATATATGATTTGTTGGATGATTTTTCTAATTTTAGAGTTTGTTCGTCGCATAATTCCCCTCCAAATTGGGCTATGGAGTTGAAATTAGGTAAGTTTCGTCTGTAGGGACCCATTGATGTGGCTTTTGAGGGTTTCAATTTTGTAGTCCCATTAAACTATTCAACCCCCACAATAGGAAAATTGGGCTAATGCTTTTTTTTTTTTTTTCATCCAATATCACTTAGGTCAGCTAAGAACAACTCAGCGGCTCATGTTATAGTTGATCTAGTATAAACGAACAATCACCAATAACCATAGGACAAAAGACACCCATTCCGCATTTTTTCCAACGGGATATCCTCGTGTTGGCCATCACGTTCTCGATTCAGTTGGACGAACCAGTTATTAGCATATTGGTAAACAAATTACTACGCTCGTAGTTGTATCGAGTTACAATCACAAATCACAACTCAGCAGCGAATCTCGTCCAAAAAACAAACCAATCGATAGTAAATTAAACAGATGAAAGCGCGCATACAACACGAGAGCTTGACGACGCGATGGACGCGAAGCTGACGGAGAAGACCAGTTGAGAGTATCGGTTCGATGACTTTGGCCAACTACGACGCCAGATCGGTGAGTTCGATTACGTCATAATGTGTACGGTACGATTCGGTTCCGTGTTTACGACCAGACATCGCAACCTAGTTTACCTTATTCGATGATATGGTCACAGAGCGCCCGCATAGAAGCGAGATGCTCCATGTGCTCGACGAGCGACATCGACAATAGCTGCAGCGCAGCGGTTTTCAAATTATGCGAGTACCGTGTAGGTCGTGCTTAGATCAGATGATCAGCTATGCAATGTACACGTACGAAGATCTCTCAATCGTGTTTAAAACTTCCATCAAATTCGTTTTCGATTAAAGCGTGCTTTTTGATTTTGCCAAAATAACATCGAAAGGGGTATTTGCGCAACGATCTCAAATATTGTAAACTATCTAGAATAATTTTACAATTTCACATACGCATCAACTCGTGGAAAGGTGAACTTCTCATCAAAATCCATTCTCCCTCCATTTACGTGAAAAACCCACCTCAACGAAAGGGAAACACCGCTCATACGCATTGAACTGTTACCAATACTGAGCAACGTCATCAACTTCAAATACACCCACAGTAATTACCGCTGTCTAATATTCACCTAATATTGACGCATTACAGCTATAAACATTTTTTTAATTACGATCGCGCAATAGACGAGCAAAATTTAATTCTTTGTTTTCCTTTTTTTTTTAATTTCAATTTCAACTTTGCACACACGCAAAATACCGAATGACGCGATTGCACGTAAATGATACTCTTTTCATATTGACGAAATTTCAATAGGTAGACAGGTAGCTTACCTATGTAAAAACATCAAGCCTCTAGCTAGGTACCTAGCTACCTACTAATTTACCGTCGTGTCCTGGTAGTTAAATTTTAAAAAAATTATAATAATGAATTTTCCGCCCCGTGGGTTGTGAGTTTTGCAGGCAACCTATAAGGATTATTGGTCTGTAGAGACTACTAATGAGTAAGATTCTTACTGCGATATCAGCCCAATACAAACTCCGTTAAAAATAACACGAGACATTTTTTCAATTTGTTTTTAGTTTTTTGTTTTAATGATGTTGTTATCGACATTAGCCATCCGTATCGTTTCAAAAAAAAAAAAAAAAAAAAAAAAAAAAAAAATTGAAATCATTACTCGATAAATTATAATAACTACGTATTTCAAGTACCTACAAGAAAACGCAACGAACTGAGCTGATTTTAAAATTTTATTTTTTTTTAGCGAAGAAAGAGGAAAAAAAGCAAAAAAATTGCTAAATATTTTTTGAAAATTTCATTTTTCATCACGCTTTTTTTCAACACGCAAAATACTTGAATATCACATTCTTGTTCTCGAAATTTAATCATCAAAATGAAATATTGTCGTAAGAAGGTCTATTTTTATGTCAAAACTGCCCAAATCTGACCTCGGATCGTTTAATTTTGCCCAAAATTTCCCATCGTTGATTCAGTGAAAGAATCGCCGTCATTTCGGCTCTAAATATGTATGGGCGGGAGGGTAGTCGGTGGTCCAGGAAATTTTTGCACAAATAAGATTTTTCATCAAACGGCTCAACTACGAAGACTGAAATTAATTTGTTCACGCGATTTTGTAGCGAGTTGGAAAGAAATTAAAACTTAATGAGTAAAATCTTGAAAGCTCGAAATTGAACTTTTGAAAGGAAAGTTGAGTTTTTCATGATGAGCACTGTGGCATGAGAGACCACTACTTCTTTTTTTTTTTCTCTTTCTTTTTCATTCAAAATTATCGATTCAAAATCTATTGTTAGAAATTATCTCTTCCCCTACCAGCCCCGCCATTATAAGTCTCATTGACGTTCATATATTTTTTCGGTTTCATTCATTCTATGTCTATATTCATTCTATGTCTATTAACGAAATATAGTTTCAGTTCCGTTGAGTGAATTTTTTTTTATATATACTTTTTTTTTTAAATGGGTGGCTAAAAAGCTGGACTGAGAGGCCAGCTGGTCAGCTGCCCGGGAA
>FIZR01000619.1:0-19323 GCA_900060175.1 Ferrisia virgata | reverse complement strand
ACACACCAAGATATGCAATTTTCTTTATAACAATTGAAAAAAAAAATAGAAATCTGAAAGGCGGAGGACGTTCCTATTAAAATTAAGAGCTCATACGTGGAGAGAATTTTTTTTGAGGTGTCAACCAACCAGTTTTTCAGGGTACCGAGTGAAAAAAAATAATCGTTTTTTTTGACCCACCCTAGTGAAAGGGCTAGATAAGGCGCACTATCGTTAAATGAAAAGAACACGTGGAAAAAACCCCGTAATCAATTTTTCACCAGCTGCAGTTTATTGTGGGATTTTTTGCGAATTTTTGAAAATTTCAAAATACAGCTTACACTCGCACTTGCAAATACAGCAAAGAAAATATTCAAGATGAAAATTAGGTTACCATCTGATATTGACCTCTACGAATCGACCTCAAACATTTTGGAGCATTTACGAAATATTAATTTTTTTCGAGATTTAAAAAAATTGAAAAATCTAATAAGTAAGAATGAGAATATTTTCCAAGAAACACAAGGTCAAGTCTCAATATGGATATCGTTAGTCGATCTGTCGCAAATTCCAGGCCTTCTGGAGCCTTCGGATACGAAAAAATATTCGTCAGCATTTTCGATAAGCTACAGAACGGTTGAAAATTAGCTTCAGTAGATGAACATTTTTTCCTAACTTGCTGAAGAACATTTTGACAGGTTGAACTACAATTTCCAACTGGTCAGTAGAAAAATGTGTTTTTGCGCAGTTAGAAAAATGAAAATAAATTGAAAAATTCAAGAATCGTTAACTTGAGAACAACTTTCACGAAAATTAGGCTGCTCTGCAATATCAGCCTGCTGAATCGATCTGTCCAATTTTTCAATAATTTAGGAGTTCTCGGAAGAAAATTTCATTTCTTTTGGATTTTTGAAATGCTCCTGAAAGGGTTGAAGATAAACTCGAGCAGGTAAATTCTTTTTTCTAGCCCATTGTGAGCGTTTTCAACGGATCAACGTTGGTTTCAGGGCACCAGCCGCTTTGAAAATTAATAGAAAACGAGTTGATCTCAATGAACGCAAATATGACATAGCTTTCGAGAAACAATTAGAAAAATTGTACCAAATTTCGCCTGTTTACAGACTAATTTTCTATGTCATATTGTCAATAAAAACCGGGTTTTTACAGTTTACGGATCTACGACAAATGGGAGGGGGAGGGGGAATCAACTAAAACCGTTTTGAGGATATGGAAGACTATCAAAATCATTTTTGGCAATGCCTGATACTTAACAGACTGATTTTCTATATTATATTGTGAATGAAAATCAGGTAATTTACGATCTATCGAAATACGACAAATGAGGGGAGCAGAGAGAGAATATCAACAAAATCCGTTTTAGTGTACTAGAAGACCATTACAGCAATTTTTGTCCATGTCAGATATTTATTCCTTTTTATTTTATTTTACCCCCTTGCCCCCCAGACTAAAGTCATTTACTTTGTTCGATACCCACCAAAATCAGTCAAATTTGGGCATAGTTGGGTTACATTAGCGACGGATTTGATATTTTGGAATGGGGTTGACCTCGGGTCAAAATTCATTCATGCCTAAATTCGGAGGAGGGGGTGCTGAGGAACTAAAATCGCAAAAATTGTTTTTTTTTTTGATCAATCGATAGACAATCCAAATTTGTAAAGATATCCAATAATTAGCCTTCTTGGTCAATAAGGAGGGGAGATATAAAGATTTTTCTCTTTTTTGATCATGAAAAAGGACTGTCCCTACTCTATTACCCCTCCAAATTGAGTTAAAAAGTTAAAATTTGGTATGTAGACTTAGTAAGGGCCATTGATGTGAAACCCTCTACTATCAGCCCGAAAATGTAGTTTTGTGGTCGGTTTTCCCACGTTTTGATTTGTTCCTTGTTTATTTATTTTTTTTGCCCTAAAAACTAGAATTACTTACCCGGCTTAACACCGACCAAAATCGCTCAAATTCAGCTAATACGTTTATATTGGCGGCAAATTAAATATACATAAATGGGGATGACCTTTGGTCAAAATGTAGTCAAGTTTTAATTTAGAGGAGGGGGTGTTGAGGAGCAAAAACCGCAAAAATTGTCAATTTTCGAGCTAACTGATAGATAATCTAAAGTTGTATAATGGATATATGCACAATTCACCCTTCCAGGTCAATCAGGAGGGGAGGTATTGCGGTTTTTCCTCTTTGTGATCTTGAAAAAATACCATTTCTCACGTATCTCTTTTCCATTGAGCTGCGGAATTAAATTTTAAGTATGCAGTTTTTGTAGAGGTCCTAGATATGTCTGTTGGGGGTTCTGACTTTTCACCCAAATTGCACCTCCTCCCAGCCCCAAACGAGAGTTGGGGGGGGGGATTTTTGCTTATTTTTCTGGTTTATTCTTATTACATTTCCCCCTACGGTTTGAAGTAAAGGATTCACATTTGATACGTAGATCCAATAGGGGGTCATAGAAGTGACCTTTGGGAGTTCCAGCAAATCAGTCTAATATCTACCCAAACCTCCCCCCTCCACACCACTGATGAAAAAAATAACATTGCAGAGCGCTTTTTCTGTTTATTTCACGAATGGAACAGTTTGTGTGTTTCTTTTATTTCACCAAAATCGACTCAAAAAGCAATGCAATGCGATGTATAATTTTTCTATTTTTAAATACCAGGCATTCGAGAAGTATAGGAAAAATTTGTAACACATACATTCATATTGGATCACCTCACCTCTGAATGCTGAGGTACTATAATCTCCTATACCAACTCAATTCAGCAGATTTCACTATATTTCCGACCTACCATAGCAAAAATATTATTGAAATTCAACAAAAATCACCATTATTGGTAACCACAGACTATGTGAAATGCTTGTACTAGGATTCGAGTTCTTTGCCTCTTTGGGTTAAGAAGCGGAGAGGGGGGTCATTCATTTTTTAAAATGTACTTTCTTCGTCCTTCATCTTTATGGCATATCTCACTAGATATTTTTTTGATGAATGATATTTGGTTTGGATATTTTTCAAATTTTTATAACAAGCAGTGTCATTGTAGTGACGTAGAGGAGAATTGTGAAGCACCAGTCCTACTTTTTGAACGTTTTAAGATTTCTTGTGGCATAAAATGAACGATTTACGCTTCAAAATTATCTCCAACAATTATTTCAAATATATTTTTCAATCCGTTGTTTAATGAGTTTCCGCCAAACACTTTTCTATTCATTTTTCATATTAGGATTTTTCTCCCTTAAAATTTCCATCAATCCGATTTAAAATTTTAACCACACATCAATCATAATTTTCACATTCTTTTCAGCGTCGATTCATACCTACTACTTACATATAATACCTATAAACCTACCCTGAGGGCATTCACGGTCAAGCTCGTCGTCTGTATGTGTGTATGTGTGTGTGTGAACTAGAGAAGGCATTATTATGATCGTCATCGTATCAGTAAATACAATTGCAAACCCCGCCATCGTATTTCACGGTGTTAAAGCCCTCGTAATATTAATTCGCGTCAGTGAAAGGCCTCCCTTTCCCCACTGTAAGGTGCACATTGCGCAACTTTATCTTCTGCAGCGTTCTCAATCAGTACTTGGTATAAAAAGTACGACCGACAATTACCTCACTCATATCAATCTCTCAGTTCAGGGTGGCTAAGCAGTGCGTTTCAAAGTTCCTAATTTTATTAAAATAGAAAATGTATCAGGTAAGCGAACTGTGTATTCTATGATTGCTTATTAGATATATGTGAATGTATAGTAAGTCGCGGTATGGTACCTAAATCTACCTAGTACGTTCGTTGATAGTGCTTATGGTTTCTTATTTATTTAGCATATTCTGTTCGCGATTAGTTAACGTACCGAATACATCTAAACTCGATTAATACAATAATTAGCAGTGTGTGCATTATTGATGGGTATAGCAGGTTTGAAATATGTATTTTATACATGTATAATTTAATCTATATTATACAAGCTTTTGGTTCGTTGACCACGAATTTACAGAATCACAATATATTGCGAGTTCAAAAAAAAAAAATTATAAGATTTTCAAAATTCATTTTTTTTTACTGATTATTTAGCCTATAATCATTGTCGAATTGTTTGTGAAAATTGTTAGCTTAAAATTACAATTCTATAGGGTTTATTAATCTGATCACGAATAGAAGACAGCTTAGATACATACAGATTCTAGACTTTGGTTTAAACATCTTCAAAATCTGATTTTAAATCTAACATAAAATTTTTTTGAAAACCTTGTAACGCTAACCAATAAATCACAAAGTCATCAAAACCTAGATCTGATCTTTAAAAATGCAAGTACACGATGTCTTTAACCATTCAATTCCGACAGAAACTCCGCTCAAAATACGAATTCAACAGATGAGTACAGGATTATTCTATTTTCGCAAATCTTTTTCAAAGAGCATTGGGATTTTCAAACCATCTGGTGGAAGTTGGCCCTTATGGTGTAAAAAACTCGCTGGTAAAAATGCTGACGACCCCCTCCCACCCGCCCCATCACCTTAAATTTGTTCAAAATGTGAGTTTGGTTGATCAATTTTTATATTCTATAATTCTCAATCGAATTTTTTCAAACTTGCGGACATTATGGACCATATCAACGGTCATCTCTTGAAATTTTTTCCATCAGGTTTTCATTGCAAAACGCGTATTTCTAAATTTCAAAACCAAATATCTAAGATACACTTTTTTCGATTTTTTTTTTTTTTTTATTACGGGAGACCTTCAAAAATGCGAAAAACCATGTTTTTTTTTATTCATTTTGCCATCTTAAAATGGTAATTTTCACTCGAATATTTTTGCCACTAAATGTATGTTCTATTGGACTTATTTACGTTCAACTGTGATCATTTTTACTAAAATTGATTCATTTTTATGGTTTTTGATTATTTTTTCTTTCGAAAACATCACTACAAAATTCAGAGCATTCGCACAAAAAAACTAACCTTAAATTCGTTTACTCCTATTTTGATATTTTATACAATAATTTTGTTTAAATTTTAAATTTTCGATTTTTTGTCGAATTTTTTTTTGAAAAACTCATATCGCTGGCAGATTTATACAAATTAGGACTAAAAGTTGCTTTTTGAAAATTTGAGTACAGCCGAAGGCCAATCCATCATTTCTTGTACTTCTTTGAAATACTAAAACACTCGTACAATTTCTAATCAGCCTAGAAAATTCACAAAGATCTACGTAAAGTTAGCAGGGTAAAATCTACTACAAAAAAGGTGGGCAGCATTTAAAAAAACAGAGGTATACGAAAATGTAATTTTGCAAAAAAAAAAAAGAAAAAACCAAGCTCATAAACCGTACGATAAAAATTACCCATTAGTTAGAAAAATTCACAGCCCAGCACAATTAAAACGTGATTGATCAAGTAGCCAAGCACCGCATGGTCTTTTTCCAATCAGTACTAGGGTACTTGTGGAAAATATAAAATTGAAAAAATCATAAAATTCAAATACAAGGGACAAAAAATTCATACAATTTTACCCTGAAAAAGGACAACACGTTCGTATGAAATATTACATAATGCACCAAAGATGTAAATATAACTTTTCTCGGTTAACGAGACTATTAAAAAAAAAAAAATCCTCTCCAATTTGAACTTCTCGTTGAACTCAAACTCGTCGCCGACTTATAAAATTTATTAACATTGGCAAGTCTAGGTATGTAGAATTACCTACATATCATCACATGTCACGTTCAAAGTTCTTTTTTTTTTCAGCCATATCTTACATATACCCGATTGAACACACAGCTTATGTATATAAAATGTCTCAAGAATGTATCCAATCAACACAGTACACATAGGTATAGGTTGCTTTCGTAACATGAGCTTGAATTATATCTCTTTAAACACGATTATATCGTGAATATCTTCAAACTGATAAATCAAACACATGCAAAGGATGCTAGTCAAATCATAACAGCCAACGTAATGTTGCAATTGCAACAACTTATGCTAATATTAAACACATATAGCCATACGTTCAAATTCACGACGAATATTTTCTCATATATGTCTTTAGAACACCCCCCTCTCTCTCTCTTCTTTCTGTACAGATAGCAGGCTAAATGCCGCAATGAGAGAAAATTAAATTTTATCCGATAATGTAGTTCTGTCTCTAGGATGTCCATTTATGTTCACGACTGAAAGCGAACTTTTCCACTCGCACGATGGATTTTAACTTGACCAGCATAGAGCAACTTTTTGACAATTTTCAAAATTTCCTCATATTCTTTCGAAAAGTTTGTACATGATAGGAATATCATTAGCTTCTCAAATACGAATAGGTAATTGAAATTGGTGGGGTAGGGGGGAGGAATACAACCCGATAAAGGTCAAATTACACTTTCCAATATCTCATCTGACTCGATTAATTTTCGATAATTTTTTGAAAAAATTGTACACGGTACCAAACAGTACGTACGAGGAGTAAAATTGATTGAGAAACCATGGAGAAAAAAAAGAAAGAAAACTATGAACTAATCAGCGATCAGGCACAATGAAGTGAAAAAATTTTAAAGTCATTCCGAACATCAACTACAGCTATATACTGCGCAATAATAAGGCAACAAACATGAAAAACAAAAGGCTTCACTTTCAAGGTCTCTGTCTCTGTCTCTCTCTGTCTCTGTCTCTGTCTCTCTCTCTCTCTGTATTCAACGTGATTATCGTGCCCCTTGCAAATTCGTAATTTTCGCCACACTCGACTAAAAAAAAGCCTACTCTCGTGTTACAGGTTATAAGCACGATCGTATTATGCGCCACTGTCGCCTCGGCGGTATACGCTCCGGCCACATACGTAGCTCCGGCACCGGCCTACATAGCTCCGAAAATCGCCACAGTTCCGGCATACGCTCACAGTTACGCGACGCCGACGGCATACGCAGCTCCCGTCAAATACGCTCCGGTGGCCTACGCCGCTCCTAAGGCCGTCGCTTACGATACCGACTACGATCCCAATCCGTCCTACAGCTACGCCTACGATATTCAAGATCATCTGACCGGAGATTCCAAAAGCCAGCACGAAAGCAGACAAGGAGATGTTGTACAAGGAAGCTACAGTTTGGTGGAACCTGACGGCTCGAAGAGAATCGTAGAATATACAGCCGATCCCCATAACGGATTCAACGCCGTCGTACACAAAGAGCCCGGCTCCTATCCGGCGGCCAAAGCTTACGCTCCGGCTCCAGTCGTGAAATACGCTCCGGCCAAATACGCCGTAGCTCCGGCCAAATACGCCGCACCAGTGCTGGCTTACGCTCCGGCACCAGCACCCGCTCCCGTTCTTTCGTACGCTCATTAAATCCGGCCAAATTTCCTCTACCAACATGTTCCATTAATTTTGATGTCTATGCCTGTGTATGTGTGTGTGTGTGTGTTTTTTTTATTCATTGAAAATATGTATTTCAAAATTTTACGTTTTTTTTTTTCGTACTGATTTCTGCGTCTCTCTTTTTACGTATCTACTAGTTTTTTTACATTGATATTTTTTTCTTCCTTTTCTTCTTCTTCTTCTTCTTTTTTTTTTTTGTACGATATTTTTGAATAAATTATACTAATGTAGTATGTTTCAGCTGTTTTCTTCGCTCTTTGTAACAGGTACTCGCTACCGTATACTAATTGCGCCATTATATTGGTATCAATGCTGGAAAATTTTTTCGAACACGTGATAATTTTACAAAATCATGGCTACAGCTACGTTCAGCTGCAGCGAGACAAAACCATTTCTTTGAAAATACCAACCGGTCAAATAAGCTCTTCGCGAATTAAAATAACAGCTCGTGGCGATGAAAATAAATGAACCTTTATACAATGAGAAGCGTAATAATCGCCTTACAATATTCGCGATTCCCCTCAAGTGTGTACCGCGAACGCATAGCACGGCCATCATCACGAATATAATTTATTACCATCAACAAAAGAGCTACTCAGACGTCAACGACGTCTATTTCAATTAAGCTCGTGTATACACATACACGTACGAATACACACACACACACACACACGCGCGCTTATAGGCCAAAACCAATGTTTCTCCACGACACGCTAATTACGCCAAATGCTTCGACAAGACCAGATTTCAGCCTAGGTGCCTCCCCCCGCCCCCTCATTAGGCTATCATCGAGTGGAAAACACTCTCCTAGGGCGCACCAGCGCATCAAAAAAGTCATATTTTTATTTGCCAGCCAAATACCGCTACATAAGTTGATTAAATGCGTGCCTATTCTTAGGCATAGTAACACATTAACCACTATTAACCTGCTGCGACAAATACGTACATCTTCATAACGACCACACCATATTCCCATAAATGAAGGGCATCCATACGATCAGTACCGAACATACGTACCTAAAGGCATATGGCATATGGGTACTTATCGTTTTATTAATAACGCACGATAATTCGTCGATGGATGTTGATCCACGACCAGCGTAAACTTGAGGTAAGGAATTTTTTTTTTTTTTTTCGCTTACCAGCTCAAAAAGTCAAATGCGAAAGAAATTGTACACACGTTGTACATACAAACGGTTGTTTTAAAAAAGAAAAAAAAAATCAGGTCAAACATGTTAGTTCCATGTTTGGATACGTGCGATATTCACTTGCTTTCATGTAACTCGTATAATATTATGTAATAAAAACGAAACAAAAGGCAACTGCGTATCCTTTCTGAATAGAATAAATGAAAAAAAGTTCGAAAACCAGCCAATCCTATCAATAATAAAATGAAATAATAAAAAAAAAAGCTATTCATTGGGGCAGCAGTATAGGTTAAGGTCTGTCGATAAACATATAACACATTCATCAAGCATACATAACACATACACAGTACCCATATCTTCACCATACATACATACATACATACATACATACCACATGCATAAGAAAAATACGTAGAATGTCGTGTATAGTTTTATTGGATGACATTGGTGCCTGGTGGTATTAAAAGGAAATTAATTCGCAGCATTCGAGTAAAACGATTATTTTGAAATATTGTAGGTACAAGTGCCAGTGGCCGAACAAAGATAAGTAAATTGAAAAATAAACGTGGTCATCAAAAATTCATTTTTCAAAGTTCATTTACTTATACGTACTTATGTTGAATTTTATGGCAAAAAAAAAATTATTTGGAAATTATAGCAGAGTTGGGTACCTAAATTCAAATGTTATCTAACAAGCGAACGTTCTCAATTGTCCGGCTACAATTTAAATGAAACCAAGTAGATGGAAATGGGCATATCTAAAAAACCCCACAATCAAATTTTCAGCCACACTGAAGTTTATTTCTGGATTTTTGAAAATTTGTACCAACTATACAGCTGTTAAATCTAACAAAAATTGAATGTTTTTCGAAATATAATCTAACGAAGTTATAATGGAGAAAATTCAGTTACTGCAAAATATTAACCACACGAATCGATCTATTCTGTTTTCTAGTCGTTTTGGAGGCTCCAGAAATTTTTAGCCTGATTTTTCTACATCATGATATCAAAAAAATCCGTTTTCGGGTCCTAGAAGACCATTATGATTATTTTTAGCCATTTCACATATTTATTTTTATTTCTATTTTTTATTTTACTTTTTTTCCCGAACGTTAAAATCATTTACTCCGCTCGATACCGACCAAAATCGCTCCAATTCGGTCAATCGACTCAGTTTGGTGGCGGATTAGATATATATGGGTGAATATAAATTTGGGTCAAAATTCAAATTTTCCCCATTTCGGGAGAGGGTGAGCTATGGGGTCAAAAACACAAAAATTGCCCTTTTTTAAGCTAATTGATAGAGAATTAAATGTTGTATAACATATACAAAAATCAACCTTCTAAGTCAATTAGGAGCGGAGATATGGTGGTTTTCCCCTTTTTGGACCCTGAAAAAGAGCTACTCTTCCCCTATCTCTCCCCTCACTGAATTGAGGTAGAAAGTTGAAATTTGGTATGTATATTTAGTAGGGGCCCTAAATGTACCTTTTGGGGGTCTCGACTTTTCGGCTCCACTCCCCCCCCTCCACCTCAAAAAAGGTGGTTTTTGGTCGTTTTTTCTCATATTTTGAGTTTAGCAAGTTGAACTTACGTACGCATGTAAAAAGCAAAGGACAAAGCTCCCCTCAATTTGTCCATCCAAAGAATACCGTAAGGAAACATTATACCCAAAATTCTAGTTACCGAACAGCATTTTTCAATTTTTTACGATTTTTTGAATATTTTTGGGGAAATTCTGCCATCACTATTATCTTGTAGAAAAACATTAAAAATTCGCCAAAATTTGGAAAATCAATTTCGGTAGCTAAAAATCTGGAATTCGGATTTTTGGATATGCTTCTTTCAATGGTTTAATTTTCAACAAAATCGGAGATTGAAAAAAAGTACAATTTAAAATTTATTGCAAAAATTTAGCTATGAAAAGAATAATTAAAACTGAAAAAGAAATTCGTTTCGGGTGCAACATTACAAAAAAATTTCAGACTTTGATGCTAAATACATTTTAAAAAACAACAGCAACAGTGTTTATTAATTTTCATCAGTTGCTATCGCTTGACTAGTTTGACCAAGATATTTCTAAATATTTCTAAAAGAACAAACACGAACCGTTGAAAAAAGATAAATGAAAAATTTTGATCATAAAATTTTATTTTACCTACTCAAATTCTACGAAATGATTTTACTTGAATTTATGAGTACGTATGTACCAAATATTAATTAAATACAACTTCTTTAAAAAATCAAAGAAATAATTGAAATTTTAAAATTCATACAATAAAATTATACCACGAATCAATGAAATGTTCAGACGGGTAATTTGACTCACTGAAAACGAATTGAAAGTTTTTTTGAGCGCGTAGGTTACTTTGAAGTTTGTATTCATTCAACGTTGGAGTTTTCGAAAAAAAAAAGATAAAATTTAAAGTGATAAAAACGAATAAAATTGTGTATCTACCTAAAATAACAGACAAAATAATTGAGCATAAATAATTCTAAGAGAATGCAATTTCAGTGGGAAAAAGATCTGAAAGAAAATCATTACAAATGTAGGTTGGAAAAATGAATAAAAAATATCATTTTTTTGCACTTCAGAAGATCTTTTACCACCAAAAAAATTCTGAAAAAATATATGTTGAACACACGAGCCTATTAGGTAATTTTTTTTTTTTTTGTTTCATCCCAGATATGAAACTACATGCGAATATCTGGCTTAGAAAGTTTTAACTACGTATTTCATGATAAAAACGTAATCGAAAAAATTTGAAAAAAATTTCAGAGATGACCCTTGATTTAATGTATTTATTCCTGTAAAATTTAGAACAATTCGATTGGGAATTGTACAACATAAAAATTTATACACCGGACTTTAGACCATAGGGAGAGGGACCAACTTATACTAAATACATAGTTTGAATACATCAGGCAAAGGGCAATTCATCACGCTTAACGTTACTATGCTCGTTTTGAAGTTTCAAGTAGTAATATTCCAAAATTTTCGCCCTAGCTTCTTTAAATTTATCTTTTTTGTCATTATTTTTCTCAATAATAATCTTACATTTCAAGTCCATCTTTTTCTAAAATATTTAATTGATATTTACAGTTGAGAAATATTTTTCTTTAAACATCTCAACATCTTCAAGTAATTTACTTCCTTATATGATACCGTTCTAGTTACACCTTACACTTATCCCGATTTCAAAAAACTCTTAAAATAGTTACTAAATCAAAGTGAATTCGGAAGTGCGAAAAATTCATATTAAATTACAATACGAAGCCTCACAAAAGTAAAAAATTGGATTTTATTATGCTTATAAAAATTAAATTTACGGAGTTGGCAAGTTCTTTTCAGAGTTTCTAACACATTCTCAATAAATAATCACTCAGTAAATACAAGCGAAAAAACCAAATTCAACTTTGAACGGGTAAACTTTCAATCACATATAATTGTAATTTTTTGATTGAGAAAATTAATCTGAGTAAATAAAAGTATTTAGTTAGTAGATATGTATAAAGTTTCATTCTAATTAGATACTCACATAAAATTATTTCAGACAAAAATAGACTAAATAAAAAATCCGAAATAAATTTCCGAATAAAAACCTAATTTGTTGAAAAAAAAATTTAAATAATGAGCAATGTAAATTTTTTGAATGCTATTTTTATCGCGTATTCTTCAACATTGAATAATGACAGTCCTCCTTAAACTGTTCGGTTATACTACACCATTCACAAGTATTGAATGTATCACATATAATTCAATACGAAGGCGATTTAAACGTTCAATAATGAAGGGTTGTACATTAAAACTTGCTTAGTATCGCTTTCATGAAAATATCAAATTCCGCAATCAAAATAAAGATAGACTAGGTAAGTAAAAAGATCACTAGATTTTAATTACGTATCAAAAAGCGATTAGCCTTAATCATAGAGAGGTAAACTTTTCGCATCAGGTACCTCTGAAAATTCGCTTTGAAATTTTCTCCTTCGTTCAAGAATTACGTAAATTATACAAAATTACCCAATATCATATACGTAAACATTACGAATCTCTCAAATTTAACATCATATAGTTAAACACAGACCCACAAGCTACACCCAAAACTAAACAAGATTTCGACTCGTAAAAACTTTATCATGATTTTAACGGTATTGAAAACACACATTTCGAAGTGATTTCCTCAACGACACCAAATATCTAATTTAAATAAAAATTTATCAATCGTTGAATCGTTCACATGTAATTACCTGTCTTTCCAAGCACGCCGAGGGCCAATTAGATAATTCTTTTGTACTTTCCATTTCTTCCGTAATAAAATTCTATGATTGCGATACTGATTTAACACGTTATTGAATCGAATGTTATCTTCTTCTTTTCGAGCCACATACGGTTTGTAAATTACATCCTTTGAAAACAGAAAACGAAAAGAAAAATTAGCTAATTACATGTATTTATTTTGTTTTAAGCCTATTTTTTTCACGTCACAGTGTCATATTGTTAATGAAAATCTGACTATTGCGAACCATCGACCAATGTTTTCGAGCCCTAGAAGTCCATTGAGACCATTTTTGGTCAAGCCAGGTATTTATTTTTTTTTTATCAAACCGAAACTAAAAATCATTTACTCAACTCAATAGCTATCCAAAATCAGTATAATTTGAGCAATAAGCTTAGATTTCTGGAAAATTTGATATTTTTAAAAAGGGAATGGTTTTGGGTCGAAATTCAGTTATCGCCAAATTTGGGGGAGGGGGTGCCAAGGGGCAAAAATCACAAAAATTGTTCCTTTTTATGCCAATCGATAGAGAATCGAAAGCTGTATAACATATTTAAAAATCATCCTCCTAGGTCAATTAGGTGGCGGAAAATGAGGACTTTTCTCGTTTTTTGACCTTAACAAAAAACTGTGTTTTGCATATCTCATCTCCAAATAGAGATAAGGGGTTGAAATTTGGTATACACATTTGATGTGTGCCTTTTTGGGATTTTGAGTTCTTAGCCCTATCGCAACCTCTTTCCGCTTCAAAAATGTAGTTTTTGAGTCGTTTTTTTCGAATTTTTCGAATTTTTGGCACCCAAATCTTCCCTTTTTTATTTGACGAAAATTAAACTGAAAAAACAACCTATTACGATACTTTTTTTAACCTGATTTTCTATGCCATATTGTCAATGAAAAGTAGGATATTACGGTTCATCGACCTACGGCGGATCAAAGTAGAGGGATATCAACAAAATCCGTTTTGGGGTCCTAGAAGTCCATTACGACCATTTTTGGCTTTGTCAGATATTTATTTTTATTTCCTCTCCCCCCCCCCCCATTATAAATCATTTCCTCTATTTGATACCGGCCGAAATAGATCGAATTTGGAAAGCAGTCTTAGATTGACGACGAATTTGGTGCTCTGGAGTGGGGATGAACTCGGTTCAAAACTCAGTTACGTCTAAAGTTGAAGGAGGGGGTGCTGAAATGCAAAAATTGTTCTTTTTTTCAACCAGTCGATAGACACTCTAAATTTGTATAACATATTTGAAAATCAGCCTCCTACATCAATTAGGAGAGGAGATATGCAGGGTTTTCCTCGTTTTGACCTTGAACAAGGGCTGTTCCTCCTCTATCCATCCTCCAAATTAGGCTAGAAAGTTGAAATTTGGTATTTGGATCTAATATATATTCTATATGCGCCTTTTAAGAATTTCGACTTTTCAGCCTCATGGCACCCGTAACCCCTTCCCTCATAGCCTCAAAAATGTAGTATTTGTTTTTGGTCGGTTTTCCTTATGTTTTTGAGTTTGTTCCTCGCTTAACTCCTCTTCAATTTGATCTGGGGGCTGAAATTTAGTAAACAGATTGAGTATAGGTCTTAGATGTGTCTTTTGACTACCTGTACCCCTACCACTGTTAAAGAAAAAACATCTTAAAGCACTGCTTTCTTTATTTCATGAATGAGCAATTTGAATACCTTCGTAATTCATGAAAATCAGACTCAAGCGACGCTTTTCTTTATTTCTATTTTATCGACGAACGAAAAAATTATTATTTCGATATATCACATACCTCAAATCGTTCTTTACTTTCTGATACCATTTTATTTTTTTTGTGCGAATTGATTTTATACGATTCGTAACATTCTGCCCAAAACACATTCATTACTTCGGTCAAATCAGTAGCTAACGAATGTTTGTATTTTTCGTAGTGCATTTTGACCTGAAATCAAAATTTTAATTTGACATTATTTCACAAAATTCGTGCAAATTTTACAAAAAATTACAATAGCTATTATTACAAGTATTTCTAATAATACCTATATTTACCAACTAATCAATCACAATGTACTCCTCAGCTATCTCCATCTTTCCCACAACACACATACCTACATACAAACATGGTATATACGTAACATCGATGAATCAACCGTTCAACCTGTAGTGATCTTTCCTTTAAAGAAATTTCTTTGAAAATTGTCGAATTGAGAAATCAACACTAGGCACACTAATCCATCTTAAACTCGTCAGTTCTTCCCACAGAACCATTTTTTTTTTTTTTTTTTTTTTTTTTTTAAACCTAACGCGATTATGCAAATGTATTGGGAAACTTGACATGTTAAATGACAAGGGGGTGTAACATGCGTCACAATAAAAGGTGAAATTGAACACAACTTTGGTGCCATTAGGTTCACATATAATAAACGCAAATTAATAGAAAAAGAAGCTCGCGTTAAGTTTAATTACTTCATTTCTCGATGCACCATTCGGCCGATGTTTATTAATGATACAAAAGTGGCTTAACTTCACCTTCGACTTCATTTCATAATCCATTGTTTCCTATTTCGAACAACGAGGTGTTGATTTATACCCATGTAGAGGTACCCTACCTACCTGTAGTCTGCGGTAAAGTAGGTACCCGTGGTTTTTAAATTGGCCGCCATTTTACAGGATACGAACAACATCGGCCAGACTAAAAAATTATACCTTTGGTCAAATTAGCCGAATGTAAAAAAAAAAAACCAGAAACTTTGATCGAAACTCTACCGCATATACGCAGCAGTGAGTTTTACGCACGAAAATTCGAAAATCTCATTTACGTAAATTATTTCCGACGCTAAGACGCACAAAAACCGGAAGCTAAATGAGTGAATTGAAAGCATCATGTAATGGCATTTAGTCTTAGGTCTGGGTGAATTTCATAATCATTGTTGTTAGATAAGAGTTCATCAAGTATTAGGTGCCATTTACCATGTACCTCTACCTATATTCTGAAGAGTATTCTATTAGCGTTGCTGTTCGTCTTATGGAAATCATTTGGTACTTCGGTACATACATACCTGGGTCCTACTACAAAATGAGCAATTCAGGAAATGTTCAAAATTAATATCGAGGAATTAAGACGCACACACACACACACACTTAACACCTTACAAAGTAGGTAGGTACTTGAAAATATATTTGTTCTGTTAATTACGAGACTAATACCTATTAGTTTTACACAGCGATTGTACAGGTTGGCGAACGGCGCGACGTAGAGGTGACCAAATATTAAATGCCTACTCTTCCTTATGTAATAGATTACAATTGAAATTACTTTTACGCATCGAGATTCTTTATTAGTTTCTCTTCAAAGCTAGGCCAATAAATCATCAACTTCAATAAAACGCGGAAAATCCAATACCATCGTTATTAGTTATTAAAGATCGCGCCATGCCTTACCATCAGTCGCTTGCTTAACCAAACGCACACAAAAGAGACCAAATTTTTTTTTTATTATTATTATCAAATGATTAACTACACAGCAGCTATATACTATCCAATCGAACGTAAGCGTATTGTTGCATTATAAGAGTAATAAAGAATGTCAATATTTAAAAAATAAATCAACTATTACGAGTTAAAATAGGTGAGGTGCACCCGGCTGTAATTGTAAATCTTGCCAAGACATAATCATATCAACCAGCTATAATACACCTTTGCGTAAAGTAAACCACATTTTTACAACGAGACGAAGTCCAAAAAAAAAAAAAAAAAAAAAAACGAACACTCACAAATAGTACTATTTCCTTAGAATTGATTCGCATTGAAATGCAACGAAAAAATAAGTAAATAAAAAAATTTACTCGTCGAGTACTTTCTCTCTCTATTTCATGTGCATCAATTTTTTTTCACCTCCTGCTGGAAAACACATTGCTCAAAATCCATTATCGATTAGATAACTGGATGAATGAATAACTTGGTCAGATATTTCCTCGTGAATGTTTAAAGCTTTCAAAGGAAATGATCATAGTCGATATACGTATATGCAGTTAATTAAGGAAAACTGCATACAAACACGATCGTTTCCTGGACAAACTCTCGATTATTTTCTTCATTATCGAACAGTGCTACTACCTAAAGATATTGACGCGACGCTTATGTAATCGTACGACGTATAATTAACGAGTAAACAAATTCGTATATTTTTTTTTCAACAAAACCGAAACTTGTTGGGGGGCGGGGGAGGGTTGTTGGTAAGGGGAGGAGGAAGATGATAGTTAGACATGATACCGACGCTATGTCCCCAAAGGATAGCACATCGAAAGTCATTCATCATCCCGAGATGTTTCAGGCTGACAGATAATTTGAGGAACTAAAGGGTGATTTCAAAGCGAATAGCAGGAAGTTGAAAGGCATTCTAGGACACTTATTCACATTCTGAACGTTTTTTTTTTCATCTGCCTCACTGAAATGCCATTTATTTATTTTTTAATGAAAACCATGCTATTACAGTCTTTCGACCAACGGCGGATGAGGAGGGGGATATCAAAAAATCCGTTTTCGGGTCCTAGAAGACCATTAAGATGATTTTTAGCCATGTTAGATATTTATTTTTATTTTATTTTTTTAATTTTTTTCCACCGAACATGTTAGATATTTATTTTTATTTTATTTTTACCCCCCCCCCCCAACGTTAAAATTATCGCGCCAATTCGGTCAACCGGCTCAGTTTGGCGACGGAATAGATATATACGAGTGAATATAAATTTGGGTCAAAATTCAGTTTTGCCCCATTTTGGGAAAGGGGGTGCTAAGGGATCAAAAACACAAAAATTGCCCTTTTTTAATCTAATTGATAGAGAATGAAATGTTGTATAGCATATCCAAAATTTAACCTTCTAAGTCAATTAGGAGGAGAGATATGAGGGTTTTTTCCCTTTTTGACCCTGAAAAAAGGCTGTTCCTCCCCTATCTCCCCACAAAATTGAGCTGGGAAGTTGAAATTTGGTATGTGCGTTAGGTTGAGACCCTAGATAAGCCTTTTGGGGGTTCCGACTTTTTAGCTCCATTACACCCCTTCATACCACCAAAAAAAGTGGGTTTTTGATCGCTTTTTCTCAATTTTGGAGTTTTTTCAGTTTGTTCCTCACATAACTTCCCTCCAAATTGAACTAGGAACTTGAAATTAGGTAAGTACATTTAGTATGGGTTCTAGATGTACCTTTTTGAGATCTCAGCTTTTCAGCTCCATTGTACCCCCTCACAGTCATGAATATGTGGTTTATTGGTTGATTTTTCTACCCTTAGAATGCACATTTATGGTCACTACTAAGTTCACATACCATATTTTAACTTTTTAGCCCAATTCGGAGGGGAGATAACTGAGTAGAAACCGATTTTCAATGTCAAAAAAAGGTAAAACTTTGTTATCTCCTGTCCTAATTGAATTAAAAAGGCTGATTTTTGGACATGTTACACAACTTTTGATTTTGTATCCATTGGCACAAAAAGGAACAACAATGTTTACGAATTTTACCTCTCAACAACTAATTCCAAAAATTTGGACATGACTGAATTCTGACCCAGGGTCATATTCACTCAAAAATATCAAATCCGCCACCAATCCAAGCCTACTGCGCAAATTTGACAGATTTTGGTGTTGGTCTGGGGAGGCGGGGGAGAGAGAAAGAAAAATATAATACAAAAGAATAAATATCTGACATGTCCAAAAATATCTCAATAGTCTTCTAAAACCTCAAAACAGGTTTTGTTGTACTCCTCCCTTCATCCGCCGTAAGTCGATAGTCTTTGATAGGCTGGTTTTCATTAGCAATATGACATATAAAATCAAGTTAAAAAGTCGTACATTTTAAATTTTTTGAAGATGAAAAGGCATGAAAAAATTTTTTTTCTAGGTACCACAAAAAATTATGAAATTTTGCATCTTCACTTCATTATCTTGAAAACATTCAAAGTACAGGTCTTTTCATGTTTACATTTGTTTTTGTACCTCTGGAAATTGTGGAAAAATTGCATAATAAATATAACACTTTAATACCAAAAAATTCAAAAAAATGATTTTTTCATTTCTATGTAAATTTTGAATTTTAAACAATTAGAGACGAGTCAACAGTTCATTTCATGCCATTTCACAATTTTTTTTTCACTACACCCTGAATGTAAGAGAGCTGGGATAGATCCTTTGACATATTCATTGGTCCAATTTTTCTCATTGTGTCTTATTTTCAATTTAGTAATCCATATACTAAAAATTAGGACTTTTCTATGAAAATAAATGGTTAGACATGGTTATGTCTACAATCCAGAGTGGTGCACAAAGCAATTATAGAATTTTGAAAAATTCATCTTGGAAAAAGTAAAAATAAAAGTGAAAATCACTTCTCAACTCTCAAACCATGTCAAATCATTTATTTTCATGGAAAAATTCATTTGTTTAGAATATGGATCACTAAATTGAAAATAAGACTCAACGCTGTTGTACACAACTTCCATATTTCCTCTGTTACAGAATGTTATGCATCGTGGAACATAATATTTCTTTTAC
>FIZR01000616.1:0-29495 GCA_900060175.1 Ferrisia virgata | reverse complement strand
TTTGTTCATTTTACACGTTTTCGTTTGTATTGTTTTCTACTATCCAAGTAATAAAACTTGAGATATTGTTCTTCTAATTCGTTGTACAAAATTTTTTTCCAGTTTTTATACAAAAAAATTTCAAAAATTACAAGTATAAAAATATAACAGTGTGCTAACGTGCTAAGTTCAAAGAATTGAGATGTTCAAACTCAAAGAGTCATTCGAACCGAATCAAGAGCGACTGGGTATCGAAGTGGGGTCCGAATAGCAAATCCCCCTTTCTGGGAAACATGATTCTCATATCTATTTTATCTAGAAAATATAAATCATAAATATTTGTGGATTGATCGATTGTCTGAAAATTCATTCGCATCCCGGTCATTTCGACTGACTTGTCGCACCGCAGTCGGTCATTTCGACCGACTTGTCGCACCACGGTTATTTCGACTGTTATGCTGTGATTCCTACAAGGTGTTTTTGAGGAAAGGACAATAATATTAAGGGGATGGTACACTACGAGGCCAGACCTTGTACAAGTGTGTTGTGATGCTGCCTCTATCCATCTGGAGATTCGTTGTTGGTGTATGGGAAATTAATTTTTTATTCCGGGTTGTAAGTTTTTGCAACTAGGTTCTCGAAAATTTTGATTGTAACTTTTGAACAAAAAGAGTAAATTTTTTATCCTTGGTCTTAATTTGCAGAGGAAAGTCTGACAAATAATTTGAGACGAAGAAAATGATAATTGGATGACTAGGCGAAGAATAAATGAGAAGTAAAAATGAAAAAGGTGTGTAAAAAATCGTGCAAAAAATTTTTTTTTTCTGAAACATTTCAAAAAAGTTTGAAGTAATATGAAAGTACATCACTGAGTTTGCTCTTTCAAACTGGTTCTCTCTTTCGAGTCCCTGCTTCTTAAATTCTTGATCTTCATCATCCTCCAGGAAGCATCGAAACTGTTCCAATGAAAAATCTGTACTTTCGCTGCAAACCTGTCTTTTGGCCATTTTGAGTTCTTTTTTTGTAGCTTAAAGATGAGTGATAAATGAAAACATATTTAAAATCCACAAAGACCGTGAAATTTGTCATTACAAAAAAAAAAAAAGGTAAAATCAGCGTAGCTTGGTGCGATAAAAACCTTATTTTACTGTTTGAAGTATACCATAACTTTAAAATGTACGCCCAAAGAATAACAAAAAAGTTAATTCAGTCAATTTCACTTAATATGATTATGATAGCAGTGCGATTTTGGGAGATTTTGGTCGAAATGACTGGGATGCGACAAAACATATGGATTTGTCTAATTGACTGTGGTGCGAGTATAATTCATATATGGTAATTTTTACCCATTTGCGACAGAACAAGGATTAAGAGATGAGTATGTCTTTTCAAATCCTTCAGCAATTGCTCCAAGATTCAGTGGCACCCTTGAGGTTGCATCAAAAAGGAAAGCTTAAAGTCTCACTCAAAGGTTTCCTCTCTAGGATGCAAGCCCCTCCTGGAGTGGGAGAAATTTCATCTACAGTCTGATCAAACACTCAGTGTCAAAAAATTCTGATAATCTGAAGTATCGTTATCTTATGATAAGAGTAGGTCTGTCCCCCATATCAGAGAGCATCACGTTGTACATGCCTAAAAAAATTTGTAAACATTGATAAAAAAAAAAAAAATGGTGAAATTCAGTGAATATTTAATTAATTTGTAACAAAATTATGTACTTTATTTTCTAGTTAATCACCAAAAACTATTTATTAATATTTAAGTTTGGTACAAATGCAATATAAATTTGAGAACAGTACATGGTTGGTACTAATCCGAGATGAAAATTTAGTTCTAATGCATAAGTTTGGTATAAATCTAAAATAATTTTAATGATAATATAAGACATTGTTTACAATTCTCTTCTTAGGTCGGAAATTGTTTTCAAATTGGGCTAAGATGTTTTATGATGATTGCCCCTGAAAGTAGAATATATTACCCTGTTGGCATTTATGATCAGTTCCTGTAGATTCACGAGACAGCAGATAATTTGGGGCAGATTTCTGTTTGGAGGAGGATTATCTACCAAACATTGAGCTTTACTATTAGTAACAATTGTGCTTTGTTCACTGTTGGAAATGTTGATTAGACAAAGAAATAAACATACTTTTAAATTTTATTTAGGCTGAAATGTAGACTGCATATTCGCACATTTCAGGAAGGATGTTTCCCAATTCTCGAACTTGGCTATCCACTCTGTCCTCTTCTGTCTAGTCTTTGGAAACGAATGAAACGAAACATTGTCACGATATCTAGAATCAATAATCAATACGAGTTGAAGAATGGAGGTATTGAGATATTTGTGAGAAAACTGTTATGAAATAACATTACCTTTTGAAACATCCATACACACACCATACACCTTCCAGTCCTTATTTCCAAATGACTTAGACTTCTTTGAATTATGATTCTAACGCCGAACACGCCTTTCCTTGTGGCCAGCATAAGAGATTTCTTCATCTTGGATTTTACTTCGCCCTCTCACAATAGTCAAAAGTGAAATTAAAATATGTTGGAATTTTGTTATCCATGAGACATCCATTTAAGAACTGAAATACTCGAGTTTAATAACTGTTAAAAGTTTGTATATTTCCTAGAGAGAATACTTCGCGCAATTTTTCACAATTCCAATGAAATAAATTCTAAAAATTCGTACACTCTGTAAATTTTAATACGTAAAGCTCATTAATTGAAAAATATTCTTCACCATTTTCGTTATCAATTGCGAACTTGTAACATCCACCGCTAGAGCGTGTATCTTCAGCTGCTTGATTGGCCAATAGTGAAGCTGTCTCATGGATAACAAAATTCCAGCATGTTTCCCACCAATGACATATTTATATATAGCAAATTCTAATAGTTAAGGAAACTGAGATTACACAATGTCTGCTGCGGTGCAAGGTAATGATGGTAGTAGGGAAAATACGTCCATCATTTATCAGCAAACTGCTGCTACGAGGAATCCCCTGAACAGAGATACAAATACTTTATGAAAGAGATAGAGTTACTGGTAGAGCTTGAACTGAAAGAGAGAGAGAGAGAGAAAGAGAGAAACACACGCTCCGTCGAGCTCATCAATTAAACTGGGGTATCCCTGAGAGTGTGTTACAGAGAATGTGCGGAGGGGTGCGGTAGACCAACGGTAACGGCGAGTAGTAATTTTCATTAACAATACCGCGAAAACGACGACGACGACGACGACGACGCTATATTGTATATGCAGAAAGTGAGGCAGAGAGTGGCATTAAGTGTATAAAATTAAAACTACACCGCGCAGGTTGCATCGGTAGTGGCAATAAAGTAAAACTATGCATCGGCTGAAAGAAAGAGAAGAAACAAGCAGATTATCTAATAACGAGCAATTCTTCTTCGTCAGTGTTTTTTTTTGTTTTTTCCCTTCCAACATCCCCGGTTAATTAAGCTCTCTAAATGTTATATTTATGACAAATTGGTACTCTTTTTTATCTGCTCGCACCTTGTTCTACGGTTCATTGTAATGAGTTCGAAGTTGTTTTATAAAACAGCTATCGTGAATTGCCCAGTGATAAGAAAGATGTGATATATTACTGTTCATTGAGGTGGTAAACAGAGAGTGAGGAGTACGATAAATATGCGCCAATGTATAAGGAAGTAAAAGAGGAAAAAAAAACGCCTTTATTCTTTTTCAGTCGGGGAAACTCCGTGTAGTTGTGTGTGTGTGTGTATGAATGTGTACCATAGTAGACAAGATTTCTTATTTCTTTCAATGAGTCATCGGATGTACGTGTACTATACTTCTTTCGACCTTTTTTTTTCTCTCTTTCTTTTTGAATCGTCTTCTTGCACATTTAGGAAGTTTATACAAAGTTAGTCAAATTCGTTGTGAAAGAAGAGTAACAGGTGTGTATGTGTTTGTGTGTATTATATCGTGAAAGTCTTACTGTGGTTTAAACCTTTGTTATAATATGATGTGGCAGGATAGGTGCATGTATGAAGGCGTAAACTTTATACCTATGTTTATTTGATATATGCAGAGATGTGTGCTAGCATTCGGATGCAATGCTTTTATAAACTAAAGCTCTCAGTGCCATGTTAGAAATGCTCAGTTTTGAATGACTTCGATTGTTGTGTACTGTTGCAGAGATGTTCACAGCTAATTGTTTACCATTTTCACCCAGGGATGCGCAGCATTTCATTAAAGTGATAATGCAATATCAAATAATTACCTTGAAGACTAAGCAAGAGGTATTACAATGTGTATTTGTTCCATTGACCCAGTCTCTGCAACTTTTCATGTGCCATTGTGTGGCCATTGACGATGATGGTTCATGTGCTTTTATTTCTTCTATAACATAATCCCTTGCGCATTGATAAGAGTGGTGAAATGCTGTCACTATTTTCCCCTTGTGAAATTAATAGCTTCTTGGGGTTTCATTAGTGACGATTAAATTGTTGTTAGGGAGCAGACATGGTAGCAACATATTGACCTAGTGCAAGTATTTCATTAATTTTCTCTAAAACTGGTTAGCGATTTCTTCTATCAAGATTGGATGCCTTCTTGAATTTATGCGCAGAATTTATTTTTCCTGAATAAACTCCGGTATGGATTTGGACTCCATGGTCTGAATTCTATCAAAAGGATGATCGATCGATTGGCTCGTCAGGTGTTATTGATAATGTGCCCAAATAGCTTTGATTTTGTCTTTGTTTTTGTACTGGTTTATTACTACTGAAATAACTGTTGTTGAGAGTGAGCTGTCTTGTTGTAATGTTTGAAGCAAAGTTTCTGCAGAACTTAACCTTGCAAAGACCACCTCGTGCCAAAAACAGCGCTACAATTTATCCAAATACTGTCTCAAAATGCCTGAATATTTAATAAATTAGAAAATGCATGCAGCATGCATTACGGTATAAATAAAAAAATATATAGCCAAGTGCCAAATTTGGCACATAAACAGTAAATCTCTATAAACAAATATACCGTAGTGCCGTTTTTGGCACCAGGTGGTTTTTTAAATGGCGGTCTGTACAGGGTTAATATCTTTAAGTTTTAAAGTAATTTTTATAATGTCTATTGGTGACATTACAGAAATCCTCTGGGTTTATAAACTTGATTGTATGGACTATACTATGGGACCTTCTGGTTTAACGAATACACTTATAGCTGCAGGTTTTATAAATGGATCAAAAAAATTGACTTCAAATTCAGTATGAACTCTCTCACAAAAGGTCGAACAGTGTAAGTGACTGTAATTCAGTTTTCAGTGTTATTACGCATTGATAGTTTAGAATAAAACTATCTACCATCAGAAAATGTTCCCCAGCCAGCTTGTTCAAATATTCCAATACCTTTTTCTTTATGTGGTGGTCAAAATCGATTTAACTGCTGTGCTGTATGCGTGTTTGTTCTAGTATTGATGAGGTAAAAAAAAAAAAAAAAAAAAAAAAAAACAGAAAGAACAGAGGGAAGTTTGCTGTGACGAGTGAACACTATTACTAGAACAATCCATTGAATTGATGTATGAAAATTATAATCGATTATTGAGAATTGAGCTAGCCTTTGCCCATATAAACCTGAACACTTGGATATACATGGGAGAATGTGATTCTAGAATTTCTAGATGTATCATTTTATATTTGTGTGGTATATGTGGTACACAAAATTGTATCCAATATGAAATGTTGTTTGTTTGTTGATCAATTCTTTGGTTCTTTGGATGGGTACTCATTGCCAGCACTTTATGATTTTTTCACTTGGTGCAAACTAAAAAATTTCATTAACATGTTGGACCTATTGACGGGTGTGGAAGGAGGAGGGAGTGAGGGAATGGGGGTAAAATTTTTTGCTTAAAATGTAAAAAAAATTACACTCGCTCCAACCTAAAAATAACAGATGTCTCATCAACCATAACACAATAATATTCCAAATTTTGTATGGATTGTAAAATCTCAGTCGACCCAATATCAGCTAACGTTTCAAGAATTTCTTCCATAATTGAATAATGAAGCCATTTTAGATTCGTTTATTATAATTACATATGCAATTCTGGTCCATCGTTGGTTCGTAGGTGTGTTAATTCCATAAATTTTGGATTTTCATAACTGTTTTCTTTATTAAAAGAATCTCAAAATGGCAGTCTTCCTTTATTCAAAAATAGTATACTTTCAAAAATTTTTAACATAAATGTCAGATTGCTCCTGGTTGGAAATTTCATTTTTAGTTGGTATAATACACCATTTAAAAAATTTCAGGTGGTGCAAGGATACATTTGCACTAGGTACTTGAATAATCTAATGATATTTGGATCGATCTTCTATCAATTCTTTGAAAAAAAAAAAAAAGGTCTCAAGGTCTCGAGTTATTTCTTTTAAAACATAATTTAATAAAGATATTACTATTCAATTCCATGTGAATAAATATTTCAAAGATTTTAAATGAAATTTCTTTGAAAATTTTCCCTATTTTTGTGGTTTAGCAATGATGAAAAGAACATTCTGTCATTTTTATGGCTACCTGTTCAAATAAATCCTGTACATAGTATTTGTTTCTCTTATACATACACCAACAGGAAAAAGACCAAGCTTTTGGATTGTTAAAATATTGTTATGATTAGTGATTATCAAAACCATTGATAACTTTCCTAAATTTTTGATGTCTTTCAAGTTGTGGAGTATTTTTGATCAGAAATACTCAACTATTGATAAAAGTAATTCGAATATAAGATCAATTACCATAATATTTGCAATAAGTTGATCATAGTTGGTTATGTATAAAATGTATAAGAGATTCGTTTTTTTAAGTATCAAGCGTTGACTCGATTATATTTCTGAAGTGGTAGCAGAGCATGGTTTCGATCCACACTTAGCTGTTAATAAAGTAACGCAAATATAATATTCAATAACAAGAATATTTATAGCGAGTGTGGATCGCAGTTAATTATAGATCATGATATAATGAAAAGTACACTAAATGAGTTTTATTCTTCGAGTATCGAGTCTTTGACTTATTAATATTTTTAAAATGGTAGCAGAGCGATTTGGTTTCATGTTACGCTGATATTTGAAAAAATTGGCCGACTTATCGATGATCATTAAAATTTCACGGTGCTCTCTATCAATGTATTTTTCAATAAACAAAAATTCCTATCGATTACAACCTCGTAGTCAAGTTTTTATGTTATAACATCCATCATAACAGCAGCCAAGCAGTATTCTAATTTGTAAGTAATGAAGTTTAGGGTACAAGGTGCCCTAGAGTAGGGTTGTCTTTAGCGTGGAACGCGTTGGCCACACTGCGCTCATAGCTATACGCTAAATAGAAAGAGGCGCTCACCAACACATTCGCACACAGATGGAAGCATTGCAACAGAACTGCGTCCATCGTAGTGGTGTAACAGCATAGAGAGAAAAAAAAACTATAGTGAGCCGAGCGGACTGCAGTGGGACGGGTGCGTGAAGAGCGAACTCCACAAACGCTGAAACGAGTAGGAATAGACGTGTATTGTAATAGTCGAGTAGTAGTAGTGGTGGTGGTGGTAGTAATGGCATTAGCAGCGCACAGCGCTGAACGTGGACTGCATGGAGTTTTCAGTCCCTCCTGCACTGCGCTTCCACCCGCCATCGTCCTCATCACTGTACTGCTGCTCGGTTATACAGCTATAGAGAGTAGAGTTTCTAGCGAAACCATAGCGGGTGAAGGAACAGGTATGTACGGTGTGGAGGGGGGTGGCAAGCGGTACACTGTACGAGTGTGTGTGTAGCACCGCCCTGTTTCTGCTGCGCGCTGCGCTGCCCTACTGTATCGCCAAGCGATATGGGAATGGTACTGCGTCCGTCCGTCGTCGTCGTCGTCGTTGTCGTTTTGGTGTGTTGCCTGTAGTATATATCTGTACGCTCTTCTCCCCGCTTCCCTGGCCAAGTTGCCTGCTTGCTCGGCTGTTATTATTATAAGAACGCGAAGCGGGTGAGAGTGCGGCCAGGCAGGGAGACGCACTGCTGTAACGACGACCAACTCGTTGCCCTACTATGCCGCGCCCTACCCACATTGTACAGCGCTCATCCGGCTATATCTTTTATTATACCCTGCTTTGCGTCGCTTCCCTCAACCGACTGTAGCGCTCTGCTGCGTATATAGCGTGTACTTTGGTGAGCGTGTGTGTGTATTGGGACGACGTTTGGTTGATTGCGTTGCCTTGTATTTTAGTGGTGTGTGTGTGTGTGCGCATATGCGCGCTGCTAGCAGCGCGAAATATACTCGGTCGTATATATTTTAAAATAGGAGAGCTATGTGTGCGTGCGTATATGTACGTATTTTCTCCGTTTCAATACGACATTCGTACGTATGTGTGAGTGTATATAGCAGCGTTTTGTATTATACAGTACATCGGTGTGTGTGTGTATGTGTGTGTATGTATATACGACGCGTATATCGTATAAGAGAGAAACGAGAATTCTCTCGGTTGGCGTTGTTAAAGTTGGGAAGAACCTCGGCGAGTTTCATTTTCCACCCGGCCTCGTCGATAGAGTAATATTCGCTCTGTCTTTTTCTTTGTTATTGCTTTAAGTACGTATACGTCTATCTCGCTCTATTTTGTCGTAGTTGGTCGTGTTTTTAACACAAATATATACACGTGAATCTCTCACTGGTTAATACGTATTCCGTGTGTTTTTTTTTTTTTCGCGTTCCTCTTTTTTTCCATCGACTTTGGTTGTTATCGCGCCGTTGTGCACCGGCAGCCGAGTTTTTCTGTAAAATTTTTTTCCGATCGCTACGGTATGGTATGTGTGTTGTGTTGGTGAATTCGAGTCTTATCATCATTTGGACAGAAGAAAATGGAAAATTTTTGAGCCGGCGATCCGAGTGACCGATTCAAAACCCTATACTAGGCTGGGTTTTTTGTTTGTGTATGTGTTTTTTTTTGTTTTTGGTGTTATTCGATAGTTAGTGCGTCGACTCGATCTCTCCATCGTATTTACATAGATTTGTGTTCGTATGTATGCGTATATATATATATATGTGTGTGTTTGTGCGTTGTATGTGCATAAAGTGCTCGGTAATTGTTAATTTTACGCCATAAATTTACGTGCCCTCGTCCATGGCTGAAATGCACCTCGATGAGGACTGAGAACTCACCACGTACCATTCTCAGTTACCAGGCGTAGAAGTGTGTATACATGACGAATACGCCCTACGCACACAGAGAGTAAAGTTACCAAAAACGTTGGAAGTATTCGGCATTTACCAACGATCAGAGTCCTCTTATTCGGTGTACGAATTCATCTTCGTGTAACATATCGATATGGCATCATCGACGATAATTTTGACCCATCTTCACCTTGTAACGATGCTGTAAGCTCGCCACAAAGGACACACACACACATCGACACAGCGAAAAGGCCACATCGTTGTTAACCCTTTTAGTTGTGAATTTTGAGGCTAGACAAAGTATTTTGAGACCTTTTGTGTGTACCGTATATGCAGACAGACACCGAAAGACCTAACCATAAGTTAAACAAAAAATTGTGATAATTCGATCGCAAAGCTGGCTTTGAATTTGATAGAAAAAGGCGGCTCGTCATCGATATTACCATCGTCGTCGTCTGTATCGCAGCATAGCAGCGATTGGGGAGATGTATCGGATACTTCGTTATCATCAGTAAGTTTCGTTCTTGTTTTTTTTTTAAGAGTATTTGCTGACGATGGTTGATTTGTTCTTCTCTCTGTGGTCGTATTCGTCCATCGCCAAGCCTTTTTCATGATGATAAGCTTGCTGTGGTGGAAGACCTCGCCGCCGAACCACAGAGAGATTTTTCATATTTATGTGTAAGTTGTCGCCTATCTGCATCCCTCTTCCCCCTCCCCCATCCCTCCCATCAGAGTACATACCATCCACTATCTACGTACGTATATCGTGTGTGTGCCGGATGCTGAAAGCTGCGCCCGACGAAATTCGACGACAAAAGCACGAAATGCGGTAAAATTGACGAGAATAGAAATTCATTCGAATCGGGGAATTCCTTTAGAAAAAACGCGTGCTTTGAGATGCGGCAAGTCTACTTTAACACGATACGGTATAATGGGTTCGATCAGCTGACGATAATACCGTCGCAGCTGCGTCCGCTGCTCGGCCCCGAAAGCGCGCTATATTCTCTTTCTCGCTCTGTCTCTGTCTCTCTCACTCATACTGTTCGTCTCTCTCTCTCTCTCTCTCGTTTAGTCGTCGAGGTTAATGATAGTACGGTCTCTTTCGAATGTATGTAGTGTTATTGTTGTTGTTGTTGTTGTTGTTGTATTGATAACGTGTAGTCGCCGGTAACTTTGTAGGTGTTTGATTTGTTTAGCAAGTTGAGGCAGTATTTTGTTATCAATGGTTTTATTTCGCGAGGTGGGGTGGGGGGGGGTAATTTCAATTTACTTTATCGTTGATGTTCTATTTTCGGGATTTTAATTTTTTTTAATTATGTAATTTTTTTTTTTTGGTGAAAATAACAACGCTATTATTGGTGCTCTGAGACGCCATTGCGATGAAAAAGTTTCCAGATCTTGGCTTGATATTTGGCAACGTTGTACGGTGTTTTCCGCTTGTGAGATGGTTAGTTTTCTCTATCGTATATGGGGGCTAATTTTTTTCAAAATTTTACAAAATACAAAAAAAAATACAAAAAATAAATATAGAGTAGTAACAGCATTTTATTTATGTATTTTGTTTTATTTTTTATTTTTTTATTTTTCTTTCGCATAAATTTTATACGCGTAAAATGGACAGCATAGCAGTGTGGAAGTATTGGATATCAGTAAAGTTGTATGGTACTTATTTATACGTATGTACGAGTACGTACATACGCCTATATGTCGAGTCGAGTTATAGGAGTGAAAAAAAAAAAAAAAAAACCTACACAGTGAAACCTTGAGCTGAAAAAAGTACTGCAATGATGCCACGTTGACGTGCTACGGGCTTATCGATTACGGCGTTGTGTGCTGTGCTCGTGTCGTATACGCTAGTGCTGTTCCGAACGTAATAGAACGCTAACAATCAGTTCGCCAGAGGTTTCATTTGTGAAAATTTTCCTTATTTTTCCTGAATTTTCCGGTCAATTTTTCCCAGCAGCGATGTTAAATTTTTCGAATGAAAAAACGTTGATTGGAAATTATGCGAAAATCGGCGTGTGTGAAATGACGAGGGGGCCTGCGCGTGGAAAATATTTGCCAAGAATATCCGCCTGGGCGAGACAAAGCAGGGAAAAAATTTCAGTTTTGATATTTTTTTGAAAGTTGTTGTACGGACTTGAAGAATGATGGATTTTTTCCTTGAATTTTCTGAATCGTCTTCTTCGGATGTGAATAATTTATTTCAAAAGCATAGAAATACCTTTGCCGAAGTGTGAAAAATTTGATTATTTTGTTGACATTTGAAAATATCATGCTTTGAGAGTCTTTTAGTTTTTTTTTATCCGAATAAGAGTCCATTTTTTCATGATATCAACTCTCAAAATTGAAATAAATCGAAAATGGAACAACGCCTGAGCGAAGTGAGAGTAAAATGGGGGGGGGAGAGAATTCATTAGCCATCAAAAAGAACATTTCTTGTTTTTTGAAGTATTGCACAGGAAGCATACAAAATTTTGAAGAGTTTTACTTTCAAATTTTTCATTTCAACTAACGAAGGTGGAACGAGGGTGGAGGTGAAGGGTTGTGAGAGGTATCCCCTCTTCTCAACCTCCATAGCTATATCGCTGTCACAGGCTGATGTGAATAAAACTACCTACTTTGCTGGGGAGGAAACTGCGAATATTGAATCATTTAAAAAAAAAAAATTTAAATGATATCAACACGAAGCAAGCTGGGGTGAAAATTTTACACATTGGAAGTAGAAGGTGAAAAAAAAGGCCATTCAACGCATATTTTCTGCTGTATTTTGACGAATAAAATTTTTTACAAATTTATATAAAAAAAAAAAAAACAATGAGAAATCCTTTTACTTTTGTAGTTCTGAGAACGTTCATTCTGTTCCCCTGTCAAGGTATACTCATGTGATTGGCGAATTTCATACTATCTGTTTTGGGTTATTATCTGACAAGGTAAATAAAAACTTGAAACTAAAATTTAATCTTTTCACACTTATAACTGTAACCGGAAATTTAGTTGGTACTCATGTGTGAAAAAGGGGGAATTTTTGACCTGTTTTTTTTTCTTCTGGAAATATGCTAACTTTTGAGCTTGAAAAGGTTCATAGATGGTCTTGAAAATTGTAGCTACCTTGATCACCCATGGCATAGGCAACTTTGAATAAAGAAATCATCAAAATTTATTCATTTTTAAGGAAGTTGTGAACGGTGACTTTTATTTTTAGCTGGTAAAAATACGTACAATTTCAGTTTTCATTTTCTGTGTATCGAAAAATGCACATAGTTATTTTAAAAAAATAACTAAATAAGTGGTAGGAGGGGGAGGGGGAATGGTTCAATGGAGCTAAAAAGTCGACATTACCAAAAGGCACATCTACGGCCTAAACTAAATCAATGCACCAAATTTCAACTTCCTAGCCCAATTTGAGCGGGAGATACGGGAGAAACAAACTGTAGAAATGAGAAAAACTGTCAAAAGAACAACTTTTTTTGGGGCATCGAGGGGCTGCATTTGCGCTAGAAATTCGAAACCCTCAGGGCCCAACTTTTTCTGGCTCAATTTGGAGAGAGTTTTGCGAGGAATAAGCTCAAAACATGGGAAAAGCCACCCAATAAACCACAATTCCGGGCTGTAAGGGGGTGCTATGGGTTTGAAAAGTTGAAACTTCCTACATATCACTTTAACCTTCCCCAGCTCAATTTGGAGAGGAGGTAGAAGGATTGCCCTTTTTAAAGGTGAAAAAGGAGAAAAATTCTCATATCTTCCTTCCTAATCGACCCGGGAATCGAATTTTCGGATATGTTATACAACATTGGATTTTCTATCGATTGGTTCAAAAGGAAACAATTACTGAGATTTTAGCCCACCAGCATCCTTTCTCCAAAAATTTGGGCACAACTGAATTTTCACCCTGGGTCTTTACCTTTCTGGAATATCAGATGGTCTGTCAATCAAAACATATTCCCCAAATTTGATCGATTTTGGTTGGTATCGAGTCCAGCAAATGATTTTTAGTTCGGATGGATGGGGGGGGGGTGAATAAATATCTGACACGCCAAAACAGTTTTGGTTGATATTTCTTCCTCATCTGCCATATGTCTATAGACTGCGATATACTGGTTTTCATTGACAATATGACGTAGAAAATCGGGCTAAAAATTTTGTTACGCCGTTAAAATATATCCTAATTGGTATATTTATTGAAAATACCTGTAAATTACTCGTATTTATGAAATTACTGCGTTATTTACAGTAATTTACCTAGGAATGTTGGGTAAATTACGGGTAATCAGTTATGGTAAATAATGGGTAATTACGTGTGGTTAATGACGGGTACCTAATTACTCTTGGTAAATTACGGATAATTACTTTGGTAAATTACGGGTAATAACCTGGTAATTACCCAAGATTTGAAGCTTTCTCAGGATGATAACGAAAAATTTTTGAAATTTGGATTGTTTTCCCGTTTCTCTTGATGTCGTGTTTTATGTGGTAATTACGTGGTAAATACCGTAATTAATTGGTAATCTTTGTAATGTAACCCGTAATTATGGTAATTGTGTTTCGTTGTTGAATTTCTTAGTGAATATTATTGTTTTAATATTGAGTATTTCGTAATTATTTGAATCTCACGCATTCAAGTACTGTAAATTACTCGTAATAACGACGAAGTTATGTTCTGTTGTTTATTCGGCGATATTTTCGGGTAAAAGGTTGTATTTCGAAATATTCCAAGATTACATTTTTGGAATACTTTTGCTGGTTCATATTCGATTTATTGCAGTACTTCTTATCTTCTGTGGCCGTATCGATTGCATCGTATGAATCGAAACTCATCCCCACTCAAAATATTAGCGATTGTTTATTTCTACTATTTTGGGAATGAAAATGAAACTACTTTGGGCCGTTTATGTATCGATTATGACGAATATGCTATATTAACGACATTATTCAAGCGTTGAATTTGCTATCGATTGCCATGGTATGTACTGCTTATGTTCGTAGACGTACGAGCACTACGCGTTAATTTTTTTTTTTTTTCTTTTGAATATAGCCCCCGTTACGGTATCATCGCGTCGTTGTAATTTTGGATTAGATAAGGATAAGGTCGTTTTTTTTTTATTTCGTTTGAATGAGATACATATGTATGTATGTCAAGTTGTGGTATATTTTTTGTTTAATACTTTTCAAGACTAGGATCAGAAATATCTGATAGAATTCCCATGCTAATTGCTACATTTTATCGGTGTTCATTTTTTCGGGTTGTTGGATCTTTCAAACATATGGACGCAATGTGTTATGGTGCTGGTTCGGTTGGCGGTTTGTTTCCCTTCCTCCGTCGTTTTTAGAATTTCGTTAAATATGTGGTATGCATGTTGAAAGTATGTGAGAGAATTGAATTGGAAGGAGTATGAGCAAATTTTATTTAAAATAATGTAATTAAAAAAGACATTGATCTTTTTTTCAAATTCAATGTGTAATTGGTAAACTTTAAATTTTATTTTCGAATTATGAAAAAATATTATCGAAGTTGTTGAACCGTTTAGCTCCAATTTTTTCATTCAAAGAAATGTAATGTACAAGTACAATTGTACATATTATGCCTGTATGTGCCTGCACAACGTGCTAAGTATTTTATTTAGCTCTCAATTTCGTCGATAATAGTAATTAACGGATAGTGTTTCATCGACGATTTATCAGTAATGCAACTTAATTACCTACTTATCGGACACCATCTCGCCTTAAGTCATTACCTACGATGTATATACAATCGTGCAGTTTCATTATGCGCAGTTTTTGCATTATTTATTCTAAATTGGGTTACTCTCATCAAAAAAAAAAAAAAAAACATCTTATATACGCATTTTTCTTTGGTATTTGTATTTTTAATTTTTTTAAAAAGCCAATCAAAAAATTAGTTCTTGTAAAAAAAATACTTTACTAAAAAAGTTTTTCAATTTTTTTTTTGGAGAAAATGGTGTCAGTTTTTGGAAAGGCTCAAATCGTGTAATAATTTTTATTATCGTGGGAAATTTTCTATAAAGAATCGCCAAAAATTGATGGGTAATTTACTTGTTTTCGAAGCTCTGTTGATTCTTTATTGGATATTTCTAGATGGTGGGTTAAAAGTTCGAGATCTGTCGAGGCGAAAATGGTGTAAAAACTCCTTTTTTTTTTCAATTATTGCAGGAAGATGATTTATGTGTATATTGTTTGAATCCCCCTCCCACCTACCCCTCTCAGTTTTGCAAATAATTAATCTGACTGAATTTTTTTTTTTTTAATTGATTATCAACGTGTTTATTTCTTTGAATGTGTCTTCAAATTAAGGATATTGCTCAAATTTGCTCTGTATTGAGTCGTGTGAAGTTTAGTTTTGAAAATTATTTTGAAAGGATAATCGGGATAGGGGGAATGTAGGTGATCTTGATAAGATGTGAAATATTAAAATATCATGTTTTGCTCATCAATTAAAGTCGAAGAAGTAATACGTACGCTTGCTAATGACCGATTTCATCCTCTTCATCACTCAAGTTAGATATTCGTCGCTTTAGTTGTTCAGGGGGAAGGGGAGGAGGTTCGATCTAAGGCACTCCTAATGAAAGTTGGTAGAAAAAATAAAATGAGAAGAAAACTAAGTTCAATATAAACATTAATTCCTATTTTTTTTTCTCAAAATTTATCGTTTTAATACATATTAACCTCCAATTTTTATTTTTTATTTCGGCAGTCAATGCTGAAAAATCAATTTACCAAATTCGAACCATTGAACAGATTTTTCTTTTAAATTAATCACATTTTTTTAATACCTTCTAATAACAATAAAATTTTATTTTCTTCAGAAAACATGTTTATTTGTTTTAATATTTTACATCTTATGCAAATTACTACAGGTAAGATAAAATACAACAGTAAACAAAACCTGCCTTCTAGGCACTGTGAAGGCATGCAATGGGGCTATTAGGAGGTCAAAACTTTCAAAAAAAAAAAACGCTGCTAGAACCTTTATAAACTCTACATACCAAGTTTCAACCCTTCAGCCCAATTTGGAGCGTTGATATGGAAAAGACCAACTCGAAAAATGAAGAAACCCCCTTCTATAATTACAATTTCGAGGCTGTGAGAGGGTACAGTGGGGCTAAAAAGTTGAAACTTTCAACTTTCAACTTTCGAAAAGCTTTACTAGGACCCTTAATGCACCTACGTACCAAAATACAACCCTACCACTCAATTTGAAAGACTGATATAAGTAGCACAAAGTAAAAAAATAAGATGAATCACCCTAAAAACTACTCGGGGGGGGGGGGGTTTGAAGGCCTGCAATACCACTTGAAAGTTTCAAAACCTGAAAAGCTCATGTAGTGCACTACCTAAAATCTACGTACCAAATGTCAACCCATTAGCCTAATTTTGGAGCGTTGATATGAAAAGGACCAAATCGAAAAATGAATAAACCCCCTCCAAAAATTGCAATTTTGACACTATGACGGGGTACAATGGGGCCAGTGGGTTGAAACTTTCCAAAGGCTTTTCAACGACCCTTAATACACCTACATACCAAAATACAACCCAACACAACTTAATTTGAAGGTCCAATGCAAGTAGCACAAATTAAAAAAAAAAGACGATCCGTCCAAAAACTACTATGTGGGGTTGGAGGGGGAAGGGGGTGTTGGAAGGGCTGCAGTACGACTCGAAAGTCGAAAAACCTCAAAAAGCCCATGTACGACGCTTACTAAATCTACATACCAAATTCCAACATCATAGCCTCATTTAGAGCAGCGATTGGCGAAAAATTACCTTTTTCTTAGGGTCCAAAAAGGGGGGGGGGGACCTTCCATATCACCGGTTCTAATTGACGTAAAGAACCGATTTTTGGGTATATTGTACCATTTTTAATTCTTCATCGATCGACGTAAAAACGAACAATTTTTGGCGCTGTGAGCCCTCAGCACCTCCTCCCCCAAAATTTGGGCTCGACTGAATTTTGACTCAAGGTCATCCTCACTCGGGGATATTCGAGTTGTAGCCAATCTGCTTATATTGGCCGAATTTCAGTGATGTGGGTCGAATACAGAGCCAAGTAAACGATTTTTAGTATTTGAGGGAAAAAAATAAATATTTGACATGCACAAAAATGGGTTTAATGATCTTCTCAGGATCGTTGAATAAATTTTGTTGTTGACACATTCCCTCCACCTCCCTCCTCCCAAGTTTTCATTGACTTTAGGGCGTAGAAAATCCGACTAAAAAAGAGATTGATTAGTGGCGGATGTGTTTTCAATGGTTTTCAATCTTCGAACAGTGCTTCATTCAGGTTCTTTCAATCAAGTCGAATTTTTGAAATGGGGTGCAAATGAACGAGATGTTACAGGCTTTGGATTATGAGTCAAGGGTCGTATCAGCTATCCCCCTCCCCTCCTTCGCACCTCTTATGACGGTTTTTTTTTTCTATTTGCGTACGGTATTGTGAGGTTACCAACAATACAAGGCATAAAAATTGAGTAAGGTATCAGTGAAGAAAAGAGAACACAACAGGAAACCATAACAGAAGACACTCTCCTACAAATATATCTGGCAATCTTCTTTACGTTTTACCATCCAAAGTGATTTTCTCTCTCTGGTTTTTTTTTTACGAGTACATATTTATGTAGATTGCCGAAGTACACTTTACACGAATGTTATCGTGTATGTGTGTGTGTGTATATGGTAATATAACGATTTGGAAAACGCGAGAGATGTACATGGTACATTACATACACATACGTACGTTCATATAGAGAGCTTCATACGTATATGCGATGCACGTAGGTGGGTAGGTAGATAGGTAGGTAGGTAGGTAGGTACTTGTATAAATTTAAAAGAATCGTTTTTTAATGCGTGTATTTATACTCTGGTATAAAACACCTTGCCTGCGGTTGTATAGCTTGGTGTGGTGTGGTGTACGTTTACGTTTACGTTAACGTTAACGTTAATGGGTTAAAACACATCTGTACACGGTGAATTTTTTGCACTCGTATATCGTATCGAGCCGAGCGCCGAGTGATAACAGAGAAGAGCTGTAACGTTATCGTCGTACCAAGAATTTTATGCTGTTTAAACGATTACGTGTACACACGTTGGTTGGTGGTTGTGTATTCGTGCGTTGCTATATATTACCTACGATCACGAATCTATACGTATGTGTAAGGTTAGGTACACCAGATATTATAGCTATAAATGTACGTAGTAGTATATTTTTTTGAAAATTTTTTTTCTATCTCATTTATCAATCGACGAATGTTAATTTCACACTTACCAGCAGGGCTGTATGTGTACGTTATAAGATGGGTTTGGGCGACGAAAGGGAGCGATTTACTCGAAGCCGGTGCGTATGCCATAAAGATAGATATTTGGGACAAAAATATAATCGCGTTCGTATTTTTATTTTACCTCGTTCCTCTTGCTCCTGCTCCTCGTTTTGCTTTTCCAATTCACGCGAAATGTATACACAAGTGCACTGGCATCGGTGCTCGCTGGCAGGTAGCATACGCCGCACCCATAATTTGTGTACTGCACACACACACACACACACACACACATACAACATACATACATGCACCTTACCTATTTATTCGAAATACGATGTTTTGTTGTTTATTGCGTGGCAGGTGTGTAAAGAAGCACGTGTAGTTGCGACGAGGTAGTATTTAACTGTACTTGTAGTGTGTGTGTTTGTTTGTATGTGTACGAGGATTGCGGGATTCGCGTAGAAATACGTGTGTGTGTGTGTGCATATGTGGTTGATCGTACTGGTTTTGTAAAATCAACGTGCCGGGTTTTATGTGTACAGAAAGATGGATAATTGAGAGGAATTTAAGGGTTGAAAAATTAATCTATTTAAAATCGTAGTGCTAGGCAATTGATCGACATACACACTATGTAGTTGGATTATTCTGTACATGCACTCAATCAAATATGTATTGATAATACTCGATCATCGTTTTGGATTAGGGAAAATAGATCAAGGCGACTTTTTACCTACGTAGATTGTACCTCCCCTCCCCTCCCCCTTCGCCCTTCCACATAGGTATCGCTGTAAAGGCATTTAGAAATATAATCAAATGCGCAGTTTCAGAATTTTGATCTGATTACCAATCTGGTTGGCGGATTTTGTAGACGACAATTTTTCCTTCGGATTTTGTCATGTACACATTTTGTCTATCTTCATTATTGAAGGGTTAGCATTCGTTTGAATTTTACGAGTGCCTTCAAATAATTGAGATAGGCAAATTTCGTATATGACAAAAAATGCAGCAAAAGTTGCCCAGTACAAGGTTCATCGTTCGAAATCACGATTCGGACAGATTTTTTGTTCGCTAAATTTCATATTGCCTCGATTAGCCCCATGAAAAATTTTAAGAACAAAAAATGTTGTCAAAAATCTTGATTTCGAATGATGAACCTTGTATACTAGGTAACTTTCACTACATTTTTTGTCATATATAAAATTTGCCTATCTTGATTATTTGAAGGGGCTCGTGAAAATTGAAACGAATGCCACCCCTTCAAATAATGAAGATAGACAAAAATGTATACAACGATGAAATTTATGAGAAAAATTTTCGTCTGTGAGATACACCACTCGAATTGGTAATTAGATCAAAATTCTCAAATTGCTCATTTTGCACTAGGCAACTTTTGCAACGTTTTTTGTCGTATACAAAATTTGCCTATCTTGATTCTTTGAAAGGGGCTCGTGAAAATTGAAACGAATGCTACCCCTTCAATCATGAAGATAGGCAAAATGTGTACAACGATGAAATTTGTAAGAAAAATTTTCGTTTGTAAGGTCCGCCACTCGAATTGGTAATCAGATCAGAATTCTAAAATTGCTCATTTTGCTCTAGGCAACTTTCACTACATTTTTTGTCTTATTCAAAATTTGCCTATCTTGATTCTTTGAAGGGTCTCGTGAAAATTGAAACGAATGCTGCCCCTTCAATAATGAAGATAGACAAAAATGTGTACAACGATGAAATTTGTAAGTAAAATTTTCGTTTGTAAGGTACGCCACTCGAATTGGTTATCTGATCAGAATTCTAAAATTGCTCATTTTGCACTAGGCAACTTTTGCTACGTTTTTTGTCATATACAAAATTTGCCTATCTTGATTATTTGAAAGGGGCTCGTGAAAATTGAAACGAATGCCACCCCTTCAATAATGAAGATAAACGAAATGCATGCAACGACAAAATTTGTAGGAAAAATTTTCGTTTACAAGGTTAGGAGAGTAACAGTTTTTTTTTCAAGTTCAAAAAGAGAGGAACACCCCCATATCTGACCTCCTATCGACCTAGAAAGCTGATTTTTTGGATATATTATACAATTTTGGATTGTCTATAAATGGGCTCGAAAAGGAACATTTTTTTTAATTTTAGTCCCGCAGCACCCCTTCCCACAAATCCGAGCACTATTGAATTTTAATCGGAGGTCGGCCCTACTCCACATCATCAAATGACACGCCTGTTCAAGCCGATCCCTCAAATTTGATCAATTTTAGTCAGTATTTAGCTAAGCAAATAATTTTCTAATTTGAGGAGAAAAAAATAAAAGCGGAAATAAATGTCTGAAATGATCAAAAATGGTCGTAATGGTCTTTCAAAAGTTCAAAACGAATTTTGTTGACATTTCCTCCTCATGTGGCTGATTTTTGATTGGCATATAATGACATGGAAAGTCAGGCTAAAGAGAGTTTTAAAAAAGTTGCATTTCCAAATGGGTTGAAAAAATGGTGAATTTTTACAAAATTTTACAAAGTTCCAAAGTAGGCTGGTAAAGTGACTTGAAAATATAAAAAAAAAAAAAAAATGATTTTAACATGCATTCAAAAGATCTCCGATACAGACCTTGAGATAGTTTTGACTGTCCAGTTACGTTTCAGTCACTGTCATTGTTATTGATCTAAAAGGTTTAAATCCATTTGCAGAGTTGGTAGAGGTTCTGTATGTGCCTAAATGGACTTCTCAATTATTTGCCCCAGAATTAGACTTCACCTTTATAAGTAACTAACTCATTGAAATTCAAATGGTCAGGCTGAGAGTTGTGTTAACCTGATGCCTAACCCATTGACTAGTGCATGATTTGAGAATTTGGAGCCAATATACTGATAACATAATATTATATTGCAATTCATTAGATTTGATTAAAATAAGCTTAATTACTAGTAATTATATGTGTGTTCTTTAAAACTAATGAAATGTGTTTTATTTGTTACAGGTAAGTACAGAATATGAAAAACAGACCATTTTATCAAACCCTAGGATAAGTAAGAGATGAATTAAATACTTATTTTAATTTCTCAATAGATGTCATACAAAAACTCTAAATTATTACTTCAGAAAATCGCTTCAAAGTGGCTGATCAAAATTTCACTTCTCAGCTAACGATTTTGTTCCATTACTAGACCCAGATTTCCAGGCTAGTCCATCTCCTGGTTCCTTTTTTCAGACTTACATTTGACTGTGAGCAGTTAAAATGAGTGAAATGCATACCTATGTCTTGAATTAAACGAAAATCTTGTACATATCCCTGGCCTACCTCTGATAACAAATACTAATCCTCCCTGCCTTGGTACCTGTAACACGCTGAAACTCTTATCTCATAAATTAATATCGATTCGATAAATACACCCTGAAAGGAGCCGAGGAAGTTATACAAAAGGGGTGCAGAGAACTAACGAATTCGAAATGACGTATTCATAATTATTATTATTATCATTTCATTGTACGCGTTCCCGTATCGAAATAAGAATAATAATAAAAAAAAGTACTCGTTTTTAAAATGGATAGCACACAAAAGGGAGAACTTCTCGATGCGACTAATAGTCCACTCGACGATTATTACACTAACATATGTACGAGTGTGTGCTGTATAGTGGCGATGAAAAGAGAAGGAAAAAAAAATAAAGAGAGGAAATGTAATTGAAATATATTGTAGCGGTATTAATTTAATGGTTTGCCTCGTCGTTGGTCGTAGCCAGGCATCGTGTTGTGGCCGTAGGTTGGATAATAATGTAATCCAATGCCCCTGCCCTTCTTTCTATGGTCATCAGATGTCTCCGTAGTTTGAAGAAGAGATGAAAGAAAAAAAAAAATGGGCAAAGAGACAGCTATGAAAAAGAAAAGACAGAATGGTCGATATGTTACTCTCAATTAAAGCGTGTAAATTAAGAGATAGATTTTGTGGTTCTGGTTATTCATGTGACTATTGCTGTTAAGCTGGAAGTGGGGTAGAGAACTAGTCTAGTCAGAATCGTCCAATTTATAGAAAAAATATTTTTTGAAAGGTGTTGTGTACCCTCGTTAATTTTGTAAATGCAAACCTCTCCCCCGTAGTGATTGGAGGACTCTTTTTTTTAACAAAAGAAAGAGCAGAGGAAAAGGATGGGAGTTTACCAGTTTCCAAAAGTCGTTCGTTATCTAGCGTATGATCGCGGATCGCGTGAATGAAGAAATTACGGAAATGTGTGGACAGGTTCATCCTGCCATTGTGTCGACAGATTGTTATAATGTGCGCTTTTTTTCGTCTCGTTCCATAAGTTTCCACACTCTGGAATTGGTAACTGCATATTCCAGTGCACTTTGGTACCGTACTGTTGATTGTCAAGCCTTCATGTCTCATAAATATATCCAACTGCAGATCGATGTATGATGGCAACTTGAAATATTTTGTGATTTAGGACCATAACGATTTGTCTGACAGAGGCAAACTCGATGTTTGAAACATAAAACTGATGAAAATTTGGTTAAAGATAGCATAGCATCTTGTACGATCACTGTGGTGCCTTCATTCAGGCACCAAAAAATCTTTAATTCCAAAAATCATAGTCATTTTTTTTTTGGAGAATATTGTGGCATTGTAGAATGTACCACAAAGTGTAACTTCTACAAAATCTTGGAAAATTAGCAGTTCTACCAACAGATGTGTTGTAAAAATTTACAGAGACATGTTGTACAGTCATTATGTTGCTTGAATTGGGTGCCACAAAGTCTTGGAAAGGTAGCAGATCTACATTCATTGTGGTGCCCCAATTGGGCGCCACAAGATCTTGGGAAGTTAGCATTCTGCAAGAACAATGTAGAGTTGTGAAAATTTTCAGAGACATTTTGTACAATTATTGTGTAGCTCGAATCGACTGCCACAAAATCTTAATTCCAAAAATTGTTGCCATTTTCTCAAGAATAATGCGGTATTGTAGAAATTTTGCCGAAATGTAGCTTCTTCAGTGCCACAAAATACTTGGAGAAGGAGCACTTTTACAGTCCCTATGGTGTCTCGATGAAAGTCGAAATCTCAATTCTAAAAATCGTACTTATTTTCTCAAGAATATTGTGCTATTGCAGAATGTACCACAAAATATATCTTCAATGAGCACCGCAAAAACTTGGAAAATTGAGTTTTGAAAATTTACAGAAAAACTTTAATTTTAAAAAAATTGTAGTAATTTTTTCAAGAATAATGTGGCGTTGTAGAATCTACTGCGAAATGTAGCTTCATCAGTGCCACAAAATCTTTGGGAGGTAGCGCTTCTTCAATTACTATGGTGCACCAATCAGGTGCCACAGAATCTCAATTCCAAAAATCGTAGTTATTTTTACTAGAATTTTGTAGCGTTGTAGAGTGTACCCTAAAATGTGGTTTCAATCAGTACCACAAAATCTGGGGAAGTTGGTAGTTCTATTAACAGATAAGAATTTTGTAAATTTACAGAGACATTTTTATGCAATTACTATGTTGCTCCAATCAGGTGCAACAAAATTTCAATTCATAAAAAATTGTAACAATTTTTTCAAGTGAAATGTGACATTGCAGAATGTACTACAAAATATAACTTCGATCAGTGCCACAACATCTTGGAACCATAGCACTTCTGATTAAATTGAGCGACACCAATTTTTAGAAAGTTAGCAGTTCTACAAACGAGTGAAGTAGTATAAAAATGTACAGAAACATCTTGTGTGATTAGTGCGTTGCCTTATTCGGGTGCCACAAAATCTTAATCCCAAAAATCGTCATAATTTTTTCAAGAATAATGTAACATTGTAGAATGCATGACGAAATGTAACTTACATCGGTGCCACAAAATCGTGGGAACTTTTCTCTCTTCTACAGTCACTATGGTGCCCTTCAAGGATAATGTGTAACATTGTAGAATGTGCCACAAAATCTCGGGAATAGTACTTTTACAGTCTTTGTGGTACCCAAAACTGGGTACCACAAAATTTTTTAATTCCAAGAATTGCAATAATTTTTTGATTATGATGTGACACCGTAAAATGTACCACAAAATGTTACTTCCACAAAATCCCTTGGAAAGTTGGCAGTTCTGTGAAGAGATGAAGTATTTTGTAAATTTACAGAGACACCGTGTGTGATTATTGTGTTACTCCAATCTGGTGCCACAAAATCTTAATCCGAAAAATCATAGTAATTTTTTGCGGAATAATGTGACATTGCACAATGAACCTCGAAATGTAACTTCGATCAGCGTCACAAAGTCTTGGACATAGATAGCGCTCCTTCAGTCAACTGTGGCGCACCAATCTGATGCCACAAAATCTCAATTCAAAAAGCTGCAGTAATTTTTGACATGGATATGTGGTAGGGCTGAGGGTCTTTTTTCTGAAAATGTGAAGTTTGTGATGTAACATTTTTGATTTTTGATTTGAACGTTTTGATCAATAACTTGCGATCAAAGATGATTGTAAATGACTTTTGCCCTCGTGTTAAAATGTTGACATGAATGTCTATTTGAAAAATGAAAAAATAAAAAAAGTCAAGATAAATGTAATAAAAAAAATGAAAAAACAAAAAATTTTTTTAATTTAGGAATTAAAATATTTGAAAAATTGAAAAACTAAAAAAAGTATAAGATAAAAAAATTTTTAAAATTAAAAAAATAGAAAAAAAAACAAAAAAAAATACATTAATTAAAAATTTAAAACATTTGAAAAATTGAAAAAAATAGAAATAAAAAAATTAATATTAAAAAAATAAAAAAATTGAAAATTTGAAGCATTTGAAAAATGAAAAAAATACAAAAATTTAAAATTTAAAACATTTAAAAAATTGAAAAAATTGAAAAAATTAAAACAAAAAAAATAAAAAAATGAAAAAAATTTATATAAAAAAATAAAAAAATTAAATATAAAAAAAGTTTAAAAAATTGAAAAATAATTTTCAATTTTTGTCTTTTATGTTAAAATATTTACACGAATTGATGATCTAGAATTTTCCTTTGAAAGGGAAAACTGCCTAATTTTTTTTCGAGAATAATGTGGCATTGTACGTACAATGTACCATAAACTGTAGCTTCGATCAGCACCACATACTTTTGGCTACAGTCACTGTGTTGCCCAAATGGGACACCACAGAAACTTGGTAAGTTAGCAATTCAACAAGCACAATGAGGTGATGTGAAAATTTACTGAGATATCTTGTACAATTACTGCGGTGCTCCATCCCAATTTCCAAAATTTTAGTCATTTTTTTTTTGAGAATATTGTGGCATTGTAGAATGTATCACAAAACATATCTACGAATCAACCTGTCCGAAGACAAATCAGCATTTACTTTTATACGTGTACTTGACAACGAAGACAACTACAAACGTGTTCATCTGTAAAGTTACATTATGTAATATCGTTAACATCGTTTATGTCGTTATTATTATCATCGTTAAGGCATCGTGTACTGTTTAGTAGAACAGCAATGACTAGAATGAAAACGAAAGAGAGAGTGAGTCAGAGAGAGAGAGAGAGAGAGAGAGAGAGAGACCACACCATCTCTATCACTATCACCATCATCATCAGCAGTAGCTGCAGATACCGACGAGGAAGAATAAGAAGAATGCTGCCGATAAAGTAGTAACAGCAGCAGCAGCAGAAGAAAGGAGAGGAGAACCAGGCGACGATGACGACGACGACGATGCACAGACAGACAGCGGACAGACGGACTTGAATATGTTTTCAATACTTTTCCTCGTCTTTAGAATTTATTATCTGGCGGTGTGTGCGCGCGAGAATGAAAGATAGAAAGAGACAGAGTAGACGAACGGATCCCGCAAACTGAACGAGGAAAAGAAGATGTGTGCGGAGGAGCGGTACATTCAGCATCCGCGGCCGCCGTCGTCGCCGTCGCCGCAGTGGTACCGGGCAAAAAGAGGTGTTCGTACGACGACCTTCCGCGTTTTGTATTAGTTTTGTATAGTCGATGTACGTACGTCTACGTACCTATGTTGTACATATATAACCGAGTTGGTAGGTAGGTAGGTAGGTAGGTAGGTATAGACGATATACTGCATATAACTATGATACGAGTGCGAAAGAAAAATAGACAGAGATGGAATGATGCGGACGAAGAAAGTGAGAGCGTATATTTACTATCAGTTTCCGTATATCTCGATGATAGTCTTTCTATCTTTGTTTGGTACAATGTACGTTGCCGCCTTTCGTTACTAAGTATAGAGAGAGAGAGAGAGAGAGAGAGGTACCTACACTATACATACGTGTGTTGTTCTGCGTCTTTCCTCTTTTATTTTTCTTCTCCATCTCCGTCTCTGTCTCCGTCTCCATCGCCGACGACGACGACGTCGTCGTCGTCGTCGTCGTCGTCGTCATCGTCGTCATCGTAACATCCTCCTGAACCCCCTTTCGTTTGCATTACAACCACCGCCATTATCTCTCCACTTGTCCTGTTCATGGTGCAGAATTTCACGAGATTGGGAAAATTCCGTCGGATGAAAAGAGATAGAACAGGAGCTTTTCGCTAGTTCGTTCCGTGTTATTTTTGTATGCGTATACGTAAGGGTGTGTGATGGACTATGTATATGTACCTATATACATATATATATCTGTTGAATGGCTTTTTAAAGCTGGCGTTGTCTCGGGCCCGTCCCCCCCTCCTTCGCCCCTCAACCGTACGCCTTCTTTCAGAATAACGCGACGACTTAACTAGGGTAAAGTTTTGTTGGGCCAGGGCTTTCCCACGGTTTAGCATTCGCGTGCTGTGTTGTATTTTTATATGTCTCTTGCTCGGTACAACAATATGTGTGCTGGTGGGTTGTGTTTTTTTTTTTCAACTTTTTTCTCCTGTTTTGATAATGTGGTTTTCGTTTAGCTGTATGCCATGATGTGCCCCTCTTTCCAACGTGCTTTTCTTTCGATTACCTCGACGACGGAGCAAGGTGCTGACAAGTTTTGGTAACCCTTGTTTTCACCCTTTCACCCATTCTGCAGTTATAACTAACGACCACCGATAGCTAGCATTACGTTAATAATGTGACAAGTGTACCAGTGTTGAGGTGGGTTCTTGTGCTGTACGTGTAAAGTGCAAGGTGTGTTGTGCGCGAACTGTTCGAAATACCATCGTCCTGGATGGAAAGCTTAGCGTAAAATAGAATGAAGGCAGGTGCGTGTACGTTCGGGTTCACTGTCGTGTAACCGAATATCATCGTGTGGTGTGTTTCGGTTTGTTTTCCAAGTGTTGTTGCAAGTATGGTTTTACTTTGGTGAGGTGGATGGTTTACAATGGATGGCTGATAGGGGGGGGGGGCAAAACTGGTGTGGTGTAGATTGATTTGCCATTGCCGAATGGTCGGGACCAGCCTTCAGTGAGTGACTGAGTGGTAATAGTTTGGTATATTGAGATGTTGGAATAAACCATCCAATATTGGTGGTCTATCTTGCTTGTCTACTTGGTGTTTTTTTGCAGGGAAAGTACAAGACTTTCTCGCATTAGGGAACTTTTTGGGCAAAAGGTCGAAATTCTCCATATTTACCCCCTTTACAATATGCTCTTGGCACTTGAAAGTTTTGCTAGGCAATTAAATTGGCCAATGTAAAGAAATGAGTACAACTTTATCCGATTCCATAAGTGTATAGTGAAGTAAAAAACATAATGAGGACAATTTCGTCTTCGTTTCAAAGACCACCATGACGAAGGTCCAAACCAAAGCCAAAAAACTTTATGATATAAACAATTTTTGGTATTTCGGTGTTTGGAACCACCGAATTTCTGGTTCTTAAAAAGTATCTTTCGAGCTCACTTCTCTCCTAATACAGTTAAATGCTTCGTTAGTCTTGGTGCTAGTTTTTCCATAATTTTAGTCTTGACCCTTGGCCTGCCCTCTACCGTGCTGTGTACCAGAACAAGAAAGCTCAGCAGCTGAAAATGGGGTTTAAAAATTAAATTTTTATGAAAATTTTCACGAGGGTTGGTCCATTTCAGAATGATCTAAAGCTGACATTTGGTTCGATAATTTTTTGCGAGCTCTTTTCGGTGATCCAGTGCAAGAATCGCCGTTACTTCAGGGTTAATTCTACGACGTGGGTGAGGGGCGAGGGGGGGGAAATTGGTCCCCTCGAAATTTTCCTAAAAATTGTAATTTTTTGCCAAATAGGTCGACCTTTGATTGCTCATATTTCGAGCCTGGTTGTATGTACTTTAGGTGAATTTAGTTGCGTGGTTTTGTATGCCATTCGAAAGGATATTCGAATTGATGGTTGGAATTTTGAAAGCTAAAAGTTGAACTTTTAAGATGAAAGCTTATATTTTCATGACGAGTAAATAGGTTTAAAGGTACCGTTTATAGATCTGAAAAAATCGCCTGAAGTAGACCTTTTTTTTCCCACGTTTATTTTGATTAATAAATTTTCAAAATGAAGTCTCGACACTCTTTGAAGGATCAAGAGCACAAGGGCCATCGAGTTTAATCGAAAGCTTTGAAAAAATTGAAAAAGTAGAGTGACTTATCGATTTCTACCAATTAGAGGACGCTGAATTTGAATATTCGCTTAATTTTTCGATTGAACCTTCTTTACACCCTCTCTCCCCTTGCACAAGCTTCTGGAAATATGGTTTAAATTCAAAAAATAAAAAATCGTTTTTCTATTTCATCGATGGGCAGTTCACCTATTGCATTTGAAAAGCAACGCTAGTTTAGCCTTAAGAAATGTCCCTAATATTCACAGACGAATTTAAGGGGACGGCGGAGGAGAGGGGGGGGGGCTAAACTTCTCCAGATGTTGAATTAGTTCCCCATGGATTAGATATATGAGTGAAGATAAATTTGTGTCGAAATTCAGTTCTGCCCCATTTTGGAGTAGGGGTTCTGAGGGATCAAAAACATAAAAGTTGGCCTTTTTTAAGCTTAATTGATGGAGAATCAAATGTTGTATAGCATATTCAAAAATCAAGCTCCCCAGTCAATTAGGAGGAGAGATAGGGGGGCTTTTCTTCTTTTTTGACTCTGAAAAAGGGTTGTCCTTTCCCTATCTCCCCACCAAATTGAGCTAGGAAGTTGAAATTTGGTATGTACATTCAGTTGGGG